>JAJOZX010005156.1:280000-287500 GCA_023014485.1 Bathynomus jamesi
GTCTCCACTTGATAGAGATCAAGTGCAGTCATTTTCCATTTTCAGTTAATTTCAAGTTAGACAGTTTCAAGATACTTGATAGAGTTCAAGTTAGACAGTTTCAAGATACTTGATTGCATTTCAAGTAAGTCGGTTGCACCAAGCGGGACAACCAAACCTCAGAGGTTAATAGTCTCCACTTGATAGAGATCAAGTGCAGTCATTTTCCATTTTCAGTTAATTTCAAGTTAGACAGTTTCAAGATACTTGATACAGTTCAAGTTAGACAGTTTCAAGATACTTGATTGCATTTCAAGTAAGTCGGTTGCACCAAGAGGGACAACCAAACCCCAGAGGTTAATAGTCTCCACTTGATAGAGATCAAGTGCAGTCATTTTCCATTTTCAGTTAATTTCAAGTTAGACAGTTTCAAGATACTTGATAGAGTTCAAGTTAGACAGTTTCAAGATACTTGACTGCATTTCAAGTAAGTCGGTTGCACCAAGATGGATAACCAAACCCCAGAGGTTAATAGTCTCCACTTGATAGAGATCAAGTGCAGTAATTTTCCATTTTCAGTTAATTTCAAGTTAGAAGGTTGCATCCAGATGGACAACCGCCCCAGAGATTTCAGTTTTATTCGAAGTCAGTTTTGAAGTCAGTTTTGAAGTCAGTTTTGAAGTCAGTTTCAAGTCCCAAGTCATTTCAATGCAGTCACTTGAATTCAACTTTCTTTGTATTTTAAGAGAATTTAATTTAAAATGTAATTTAAGAATTTAATTCAACCTTTTTTTTGTTGTTTAAGAAAATTTAATTCAACCTTTATTTTTGTTGTAAAAGAGAATTTAATTCAACCTGAATTGACCGGGTTGCGTCTTTAGTTTAACCTTTTTTCTTGTTTGTAAGAAGGAAATTGACCGATTTGTCTTTTCTTTTCATGCCATTGTTGCGTATATAAATATATAGGTAAAATGACATATTTTATTGTTTGCAACCAAAACCGTTTTTACAAATGTTTGTAATGAGTTTTATAATTATTTTGATTATATGATGACAGAAATAGTGTAATAATTATTCGATCATGTACCTAATTTATCCTGCTCTGTACGGTCGGGAAATTTACCCGTATGACCGCACATACCCTAAATTTCAGTCATTTAATTTTATAAAACTTCTACACAATAAAACATGTCTATTTGTCTATATGCAAACAAGTTTTCAGATTAAAATATCAAATAATTCAAATTCTATCAACATTTAACGAAAGAGTATGATTTTTCTACTTAACATGCCAAAAATATTAAACCTTTTAATATTTTTTTTATTATATAAAAATAATTTTTAATGTAAAATTTACTGGAAATTATTAAAAGAAAGGATTGTTCGAAATGCTTTCCTTCCATTTCAATAACTTTTTTTATTCTTGGCCGAAATTCATCTATGGCTCGATTTACTTTTATTTTTAAGAATATTATAAAATTATGTTTAGCTCATTAAAATGCATAGTTGATTTCTATTTTTAATTTGTATTTTTCATTTCTTTGTTCAATTAATCGTGGGTAACTGTCCTTAAATTTAGAATTTTATAATAATCGACCTTGAGCTTAAAGGATTTTATAATAATAATAATAATAATAATAATAATAATAATAACAATAATCGACTTAAACTTAAAAGATTTTATAACCCTAAACCCATCTTAAATTATTATTTTTAAACTTTGTTAATTCAAAAACCCTCCAAATCCCTACACATACACGCGCATGTATGCACACATATATACTGTATATACAAACCTTATGCTAAAATCATTGGATATCACAATAAACTATTTCATTACGTGTAAGTGCTAACTATGCTATTTAGTCTTAATCATTTTTGCTTTCAAATATATCTTGCTCATGCATTTATTCAGTTAACTGAACAATCCTCTCAGCTAATCTGTCCCTCGAAATTTTAAGATACACACTTTGTACCTAGTACACCCAAATACACACTAGACCACAGGTCTATACATCATCCACTACCTAATTCGATTTGTACCTACAATAGTCAATAAAAATTAGTTTATAGATTGTACGATTTACTTTTTTCCCTTTTATCTACTACTCATCATGTATGTAATTTTTCCCACAGAAAAATAAAAAAAAATAAAAAAATTTAACTATCATTGTTTGTCTAACTTAATTGTTTGTCTAAATTAAAGTATTAATCTTTGAATTTTTTATATTTTATAATAACTCTCTAAGTAAGTGTCATGTTAAAAATTTGATTACTCTGTATTGTACCCAACCACCCGAACTCGTTCTGTATAAAATTTGTATTGTAAAAAAAAAAAAAAAAAAATTCTTCATCTAATTTGAATTCGTTAGATGTTATTTTCTCAATTGTATTGTATTAATTGTATTATATTATTGTATTAATTAATACCATTTTAGAGGGGGGAACACTGTAAAAATGAACAATGAATAATCCATATTCATTTCTACATGAGAAACCAAAATCGCCTAAGCGAGTTTTGGATAGAATTTCGATTTGTACTTCTTTATTCATTACTGTATTTCCCTAATTCATCTTTTCTAATAATGACTTATACACTGTGACGTCATAAAATAACTTAATTCTCTCTACGTTTCCCATACCTTGTACACTGAATCATGTGCTTAGTACTTGGACATCTTCCGTATTCAATGTATGGTAAATTCTTTAATAATAATGTTGTGGTGTTATGTAGTATAAATATTATTATTCAACCATATTCATCTATACGTCCATATCTTATCTTGACCATTACCCTATATAAATTTTATTAAATATTCATTTTTACTCGTGTCAGTCTCTGAAACGCAAAACTTTATGCATTCGTTCGAAAACGCACAAATACGTTCTCGTATTATTTTTTATTTTTATTTTTATTTATATCACCTCCCGCGATGAACTCGAAAATGCTTAGGTAAGTGATCGAATTCGCTAATGACAGCAAAATCGAACGCTTCTAAGATAAATATCTCCTCTCGCTCTGATTTCAAATTTATAACATGTTATAACATATTATAACATATTATGTTGTATATAAATCCATACCGTATGTGCCCATGTACTTTGTATTATATTTCTAACATCTTAATTGTCTATTAATATGAAACACTGTAAAAAACAAAACAAAGTTATAGTAACTGTTTAATTGCAATTAACTGTAATACTTTAATTTAATATAACGTAATGTACTTTAATGAAACTGTAATTAATAATAACTTGTAATGTACTTCAATGAAACTGTAATTAAATGTAATGACTTAATATATAATGTAAGAATGTACTTTAATAGAACTGTAATGGACAATCATAAGCGAATGTGAAGTAATCCATAATCGCAATCATAATTGTAATAGACCAAAACGAAAATGTGCTCAGTGGTGTACTTAAATTGTACTTATGTACTACAACGAAATGATATCGCCTTCATAAATGTAGACTCGGCGAAAAATACAAATTATTATTATTATTATTTTTTTTTATATTTTTTTTTTAATTTTTCAAACATCTGATCATGTGTTTAAAAGGGGTGAACTTAACCTTCAACTGCCTTGCCCCAACATTTAGGCTTATATTATACATGTATTTGTAAAATGAACTGCACTATATTAAGGCTCTCTGCTTTGGTCACTGCTACGAGCCTCCCTTGTTAGCAGCCTCGCTGCGAGGGGAGGGGCAGAGGCCCCTTGCCTAATTCACTTTTTAGATTCCGGCCTGAGCCATGGTCGAAAGAGGTCGAACCTCTACCCCTTTAAAATTCAGACCACTACCTGTAAATTTTTAAGAAGTAAATTACAGTAAGATAAACTTTTTATTTTCCCCATCGAGTTGGGCTATCTTCAGAAGAACTTAGTCAGTAAAGTCGATAAGTTATAAAAGAAAAAGTCGATAATTTTAGTCTCAAAGAAAGTATCAGAGTATTATAGCAAGAGAAGAATTAATAACTGTCGACCCTAAAGCGAGAGAAAAGAACTAGAATGTTATAGAAGAAAATCCGTTGCTGCCTCCCAACTAGAACCCCCGTCAATTCGAACCACCCAGAGCCATAGACGGAGGGGTTAACATATATATATAAATATATATATATATATATATATATATATATATATATATATATATATATATATATTTATATATTTACATATATATATAGTATATATATTAATATAATATGTATATATATAGTATATATATTTATATTTATATATATAGTAATATATTTATATATATATATATAGTATATATATATATATATATATACTATATATTTTTATTTATATATATACATAATATATTTTTATATATATCGTATATATATTTATATAAATAAATATATAGTTTATATATTTATATATATAAATATATAGTATATATACCTATATATATATATACATACATATATATATATATATAGTATATAAATAGTATATATTTGCATGTCGGTTATAAATAGATATAGAGTGTAACATATTTGTGTATAGTAGTCTATTAAGACTTGATCCTCTGGATCCAGGGATTCTATCTTTAGTTTTAAATCGATAATTAATTAGTTTTGGTAAATTGGCCGATGCCAATGTACAAATTGTACAGGAAGTTGTTACATAAATTTCTTATGTTCTTGTGGTTCGGAACCCACGTAAAATTGTAGGTCCCCTCCGCCACCACGGAGGACATACACAATTACGAACACAGTTATGTAGACCAGCCATGAGTGGATCCTAGGGTCTTTGTTGGTCTGAAACATTATAACATTATAACATTATAACATTATATATATAAATATATAGTGTATATATTTATATATATAAATATATAGTATATATATTTATATATATATATATTATATATATTATATATTATAATATATATAATATATATAACCTTACAACCTTACAACCTTACAAAGGTTCCACGTGATGATTTCTCATTACGCGAAGGTCAAGCGTGTCGCCCCTCCTCTCGAGTTGGCCTGGTGAAGTAGTGAGTTGGATTCTTGCGCTCTCCACCTCACATAGCCAGGTACGCCCGGCTCATCGGGGATTGTTCTGAGCCAGGCGTCAAGTCTTCTTTTGAAGATTTCCACTGCAACTCCCTTCGTGTTTCTTAGGTCTTTGGGCAGCTGATTAAATAGTTTTGGTCCTCTCACTACAAAACTATTTTCTTTCAGGGTTAAGGATGTTCCCTGTCTCGCCTTCAATTTGGGAATACGACACAGTCTACCGTTTCTACTTCCACCGTTGTTTGGGGAGTTATGGGATTCAGAGTAAGATTAGGGACTAGTTTCTCCATTATTTTCCAAGTGTAAATAATGGTGTATCTCTCTCTTCTCCTTTCCAGTGAATATAGGTTTAGTTCTCGTAACCTTTCCCAGTAATTTAGTTCTTTGCACCCATTGATCTTGGCTGTGAAACTTCTTTGAATCCCCTCCAGCTGTCTAATGTCTTCTTTTTTATATGGGGATGTTAGGACCGAGCAGTATTCCAGTTTGGGTATTATCAGGGTTTTCAGTAGGGGATCATTACATTCCTATCCCTTCGTTTAAAAGTTCTCAATATCAGACCCGTTATTCTCTTTGCTCTGTTTACTGCTATCTTATTTTGTGTTTCAAATTTCGCATCATCTGTCATTACAACCCCTAAATCTTTTGCTCTGGAATTTCTCTGGACTTCCTGTCCATTTGGGGTATAATATTCCATGGACTTTAGGTCTTCTCTTTTTCCGTACCGTAATAGCTGAAATTTCTCGGTGTTAAACTTCATATTGTTGTCTTCCGTCCACTTGTAAATTTTGTTTATGTCGGTTTGTAGAGATCCTATGTCTTCTGGTTTTCGTATTTTTCTACTGATCTTTGTGTCATCTGCAAAGGATGTTACTGTGCTGTCTCTGGTAACGTCCTCATCTATGTCAGTTAGCATGATTATGAAGAGTAGTGGAGCTAATACCGTTCCTTGTGGTACTGAGCTGAGGACCTCTGATTCTGATGAAGATACTCCTTGTACTGTAACGACTTGCCTCCGCTCACTAAGGAAATTATATATCCATTTCCCTACTTTTCCTGTTATTCCCATATATTTCAGTTTATGTATTATGATTCCATGGTCACACTTGTCGAACGCTTTAGCAAAGTCTGTGTATAGTACATCATAGTTTTCATTACTTTCAAGTGAATCAATAATGTTGTTGTAGTGTTCCATTAGTTGTGACAGGCATGATCTGCCTGACCGAAACCCGTGTTGGTTATCATTGAATTTTTTCTGAGTTTCCAAAAAGTCATAGATTTTCTGTCTAACAATTCTTTCAAATATTTTGGTGAGATGAGATGTAAGCGACACTGGCCTATAGTTTTTGGCCTCGGATCGATCTCCTCCTTTATATATTGGGACGATGTTCGCGCTCTTCAGGATGCCCGGTATTTCTCCCGTGTTTAATGATCGTCTCCATATCCAGTATAGGGGCTCAGCGATTGCATTCTTGCAGTTTTTGATCAGTGTGGCATTCCATTTATCCGGTCCTGCCGCTGAGTGTGTTTTTAGTTTCCCTATGACTTGTGCAATATCCTCCGTCGTAAAGTCGAAATCCGTTATACTTTCCCCTTGTGGTTCTTCTTCAAAGAACGCGTTTCTATCGCATATCAGTTTGTCAGTTTTTGGGATACTGAAAGATGATTCATACTGAGCTTTTAATATTTCAGCTACTTCTGTTAGATCATCAGATAAATCACTGTTCTCATTTTTTAAAGGCCCGATAGTCGCATAGTTTTTCGACTTTCTTTTTGCGAAATTATAGAAGTACTTTGAGTTAGCCTTTATCGCTTCTATAGCGTCATCTTCTTCTTTTTCTGTATGCTTCTCGATTAGTTCCTGTATGACGACATCGATACTTTGCAGTTTATCATTTAATATTTTTCTGATGTTATCTTTACAATTACTTAATTTTGCAGTCACTCTTTTTCTCTTTCGGAACAATGCCCTCTTTTGTCTTTCGAACCTGCTTCTCTTTCCTCTTTGTTGTATCTTTGGGATGTTTTTCCACAATTTCTAACGTCTTCTCCTCTAACGTCATTAGCATCTCTTCCGTTGTCTTGGCCTCGAAAATGGTTTTCCAATCTATTACTTCCATGCTGGATGTCACCTCTTCCCAGTTTATAGCTTTGGAGTGAAAATTAAAAATTTCGAATTTGCTTCTTTCTGTTGTGCGTGTTCTTTCCTTTCCTGTTGCCTTTATATTAGTTGTTATTTCAATGATGTTGTGGTCTGATATCCTAGTTGGGGATATTTCCACATTATCAATTAATTACTGTTGTTTGTGAATACCAAATCTAGGCAGTTGTTTTTTCTTGTGTTTTCTGTTATTTCTTGCGTTAACATAAATTCATCAGCTAAAGCTAGTAGCATTTTTACCTGCTCCTGGTCTTCTCGTGTGCCCCCCTTGTCCTGGTGTATACATATATTTTTTCCTATCCTTTTATATTTCATGAATGGGAAA
>JAJOZX010005156.1:292500-300000 GCA_023014485.1 Bathynomus jamesi
TTGTTCTAACATGTGTCCATTATATTGTCGATTTCGCGCGAAGAGATTCAATTTAAGTTCAATTCTTTTAATATCTTCTTCGGTTGCTAATCCGAATAAACCTTTGAACAGTTTCCCTCCTATATCTATCAGTCCCCTTTTACTTCTTTGGTTAAAGTTTTCTGAATTTTTAGTTTCAGTTTGTATCCATGGTAAGGCTAATATTTCTGATAGGGCGCGTGCTGTAGTTTGAATATTTTCGAGAGTATTTTCTAACAGAACGCGACTAATCTGATCTTTTCCTTGGAAAGAATTCTGGACTTTACTTTCAAACGTTTTTAATTGGGTTTGTATTTGCAGGAGATTGATTTTAATTCTAGCATGGGGTTGCAAATTTATATAAAGGTCTGCCTGCCCTTTCAAAAATTTACCTTCTGCAAGTTTTTCTATAACAACTCTGGCAGAAATTTTAATGCTAGGTCTACAAGAGTAAATAATTTGGAAAATTATAAGGGGGACAATTTTATTCATTTCTACGCCTTAATATGAGAATAAAAACCCACTCTAATAGACAGAGTTTATTTCCACGACAGTTTCGACGCCCACTGGCATCCTCCTCGGGTGGATACAGAAACACAAATGAAACAAAACAAGAGGGAAAAAACAGTTCAGGGATCGACCGTTAAGAAATTCGCACCTAGGTTGGATTCCATTCTCTCGAGACAGGAGGGGCATTTTCATTAAGTACATTCGCACAAATTTTAAAACTATCTTCCTGTTCTAAACATACAGATTCTATTATTTTTACATAATTATTACATTTATAATTAAATTTGTTACATTTAATATTGCATAATTATTAATTACAGTAATTATAAATTTATTATTACATTGGTTATTACATTGTTGTTTATTATACAGAAATTATAAACCGAAAAACGAATGAAAAAAGGCGATTAGGAAATAATCCAGAGACCATTTCTTAACGGTCGATCCCTGAACTGTTTTTTCCCTCTTGTTTTGTTTCATTTGTGTTTCTGTATCCACCCGAGGAGGATGCCAGTGGGCGTCGAAACTGTCGTGGAAATAAACTCTGTCTATTAGAGTGGGTTTTTATTCTCATATTTTGACCTTCACGTAAAAAAGTGAAGTTTTTTGCATTCTACGCCTTAAGTTATACGGAGCTGGGGGTAGTTGTGTGGATACTTGTGTGGATACTTGTGTTTGTGGGCGAAGGGGTCGGCCTCGTCTTGGTGGCAATGGGGGTCGACCGTTGAGCTCGGATTCTGAGCGGGTTCGTTTCTTATGTGAAGGTTCTAGTTCACGTGGGTGATGCATTTGCGGGCGGAATGTAGGGTCCTTGCTTCGATCATCAATCGGCGAGGGTGGTGACAAAGGAGATGGTGGAGTTGGAGGAGATGGTGGAGTTCCACTGAGTGATCCTCTCGAAGGGGTTTCTCCAGGGTCTGGGTCCGATGGGACGCTTGGCTCTGGGGCCTCCTCTTGTTCAGAGATTGCCTCGAGTACTGGTGGTATTACGAGGTACCAATCTTCGTCATGGGTAGGGGTTCACGCGGTGACTACTTCAGTTTTTTTATCCCTGCCTGATTTGTTAATATCTTGACCTTTTGAAGGATAGGCGGCTCAAACGCCTGGCAGCTGTTTTTTGGGAAGGTGTTGTTCGGAAGCTATCTTCAAATTGTCAGCGTGAATGATCTTTAGTTTGGAATGATCCCTGAGGTCGAGGATTTCATAACGATTTTTTCCGAGGTTTTTCATAATCCTATATGGGCCATCCCATTTTGGGTATAATTTGCGATGAGCACCTGGCGGTTTCACGCTCTTCAGATAACATCGCATACCGACGATTATAGTTCGTTGACGCGGATGACGCCTATGTTGCTCTTGCTCCATCGGTTGGTTTCGTTGGTCAAGGGCATAGCGGATTATGTAAAAAATCTTGAAAGATCGTTCAGCTAGTTGCTGATTTGCTTCTGCCATTTCGGAAGATGTTAGAACTGCCGGGTCGGTTTGGTCGGGCAAATCAAAAGGTAGACGCTTGTCGTAGTGATAGAGGACGAAATGAGGGGTGTCCCCGATGGACACATTGTAGCCATTGTTGATGGCTGTTTGTACCATGGGAAGGGAATCACCCCATGTACGGGAGGATGCATCGACAACGTGGCGCAGGGCTTCCAAGATCTTTCGATTGTGCCTTTCCACTAAGCCGTTTGCCTGCGGATGGTATGCCACAATGTGTGTATTTTTAATTTTACACATGTTACAGAGTGACTCGAACAGTTTGGAAGTGAAACTAAGGGCGTTATCCGAGATTAGGATTGAGGGAGTGGTATGATTTTGGATGACGCGTTCCACTAGGGCTCTTGCCACAGTTTCCGAGGTCTGGTCTGGAATGGCGGCTACTTCACTGTAACGCGAGAAGTGGACCGTAAACACAATGATGTACTGATTTCCCTTTGATGTTTTGGGAAATGGTCCCAGTATATCCATTCCAGTTCTTTGCCAGGGCCTTTGGCATACTGGATATTTATGCATCGGAGCTGTGGATGGTACGTTGCCCTTATGCTTTAAACACGACGGACATTCGGCTATGTATTCTTGTACCTTTTTGTTCATTTCGGGAAAGTGGTATCGCTCCAAAAGACTCTTGATGGTGCGATCCGGCCCCATGTGTCCATACAAAGGTGAGTCGTGACAAAGTCCAATGGCTATATCGACGAGATCCTTTGGTATCTCCACGAGGTCATTTCCATCTACGTTCCTGAAATGTACGAGCCCATCTTTGAGGTTGTACTGTTCTTTTACCTTCGATGGTTCCTTTTGTTCCAGGCGCGCCGAAGGTTCTGGGTGGTTGTTGTTGTTGGGAGTATTGCAGACACTCGTAGTCGAACACAGGAATTCCTATTTTATTCACTCGGGCGTCGGGCTTGAGTCTCGACAATCCGTCTGGAATAACTTGCAGTTTTCCCGGTTTGTATACGATTTTCGCTGCAAAGTCCTGAATCAACAGAGCCCATCTACTCAATCGTCCTTCAAGTAGCTTGTCCTTGAAGAGGTACGTGAGTGGCTTATGATCAGTCTTGATGGTTACATCGTAGCCATAGACGATATTTCGGAATTTTTTCAAAGCCCAATATACCGCTAGGGCCTCTCGGTCCGTAGTGGAATAATTCCGTTGAGGTGCAGAGAGAAGTTGACTGGCATAAGCAATGGGTAATTCCACACCGTCTACGTCCTGTAACAGGACGGCTCCTAGTCCATAGGAGGAAGCATCTGTGGCTATGATGAAGGGTCTTGTGTAATCAGGATATTGTAAAATGGGATGACAGGTTAGTTTATTAATTAAAGTTTCAAAGGCATGTTGGTGATCGGATTCCCAGTTAAATTTCGAATTTTTCTGGAACAAATTAGTAATGGGTTTAGCAATATTCGAAAATTGGGGGATAAAGTTCCGATAGAATCCGACAAAACCAATAAATGCACGGGCGTCGTCGATGGTCTTGGGTACAGGGTACCTTTCCAGGGCTTCGAGTTTGGCTGGATCAGGTTTAATTCCTGTGGACGAGAGTAGGAATCCTAGGTATACCAGGGATTCTTGTAAAAAATTGCACTTTGCAAGCTTCAGTTTAAGGTGTGCTTTTCTCAAGTGTGATAGCACATTCTGAAGGCGTTGAAAGTGTGTTTTTATGTCCGAACTGTAGACGATAATATCGTCAAGATAACGAGAGCTTCGACACCTAATAGGTCGGAAAGGACTATATTCATCAACCTAGAGAAATTAGCAGGCCCATTTCGGACTCCGAAAGGTAAAACCTGGAATTCGTAATGGCCTCGGTTAGTGGAGAAAGCAGTCAATGCCCGAGATTCGGGACTGACCTCCATTTGCCAATAACCCGATGCTAAATCGAGGGATGAAAAAAGTTCGCTTTCCCTACGTTCAGAATTGTTTCCTGCATGTTTGGAATCGGGAAACGGTCTGGGATGGTAATGTTGTTCAGGCGTCTAAAATCTATACAAGGGCGAGATGTTCCGTCCTTTTTGGAGACGAGAATCATAGGAGCGGACCAGGGACTAGCTGAAGGCTGAATGACATCCTGCTCCAACATGTCCTTGATGTGTTCCTCAATAGTGACTAACTGGAATGTGGAACCCGATAGGGAGGAATGAAAATGGGTTTGGAATTGGGTTCCAACTTGATTTCAAAAGGGACCAAATTAGTTCGGCCCAGAGGATCTCCTTTTAGGGCAATCACATCTCTATTTCTTATCAGGAAATCGAGAAGTGATTCCATTAGTTTGGGATCCTGTAAAGCTGGTGACTCCTGAAGGGAGTGCTCCAGACATTTCTTATATTCTTCTTTTAATATTGAAGGATTTAATTCTAAGGAACTGGAAACACGATTTATCATACTGATGGGGAAATCTGAATCTACTTCTACTGTGGAAACAGTTCCTATTTTCTGATTTGAAGTTAATTCTATAGGACTTTTCCTTTGTTTAAACAAACAACAGGGATAGCTGAATTCTGACTCTGACTAAGGACTTGGGCAATAAGAACATCTCTTTTGAAATTACTTTTCTCTGTAATCAGAGTACGCTCTGACTCTAATAATTTTCCTTGACTGTTAACTACTTTTGCTAGGAAACAAATCTTCTCATAAGGTGCTACTGTTATATGCTCGGTAGGGCATATGAAAAATTGTGAATCTGATTCTGGTTCGGCGACTAAAATTTGCCTTATTGGCTGAACTGAAGCTGGCTGACTGGAAACTGGCTGACTGGAAACTGGCTGACTGGAAACTGGCTGACTGGAAACTGGCTGACTGGAAACTGACTGACTGGAAACTGACTGTGTTGATCCAACTGGATTCAACAACTGGAACTGATTACCCTGGGGTCTGATTTCTGGAGCGGTTGTCCCTCTGGATGCAACCGGCTGACTTGATCTGCTATCAAGTGAGGGGGTTTCCTATTTCTTTCGGAAATCTGAACTGAGCTAAGTCTATTAGCATTAAGTTGTCTGTCATTCTCGCGGAGATGGTGTGTCCTATTTCGACACTTTACTAACTTTCCGGCTGGGTAAATCTCCCATTGATTCCGGTTAAAAAAATCCATACCTAGTAGGATGTCTGTCTGAAAGGTGGCGACTGTGTCCACTATACAACATTTCGCGGGGTATACCGCGTTTCCAACTTCTAAATATAACTCAATTTCTCCGTATGTGGTATGGGTGTGCCCGTAACTCCTCTGAGTTGGCAGGATGGTGCCTTAAGTTCATATTTGTAATTTGTACTCTCTAGTAATAATCATCTACACATTGTTTCTTAATTAACGTCGCGTGTGCTCCTGTATCTAGGAGAGCAGTTAAATCTTGGTTATCGGTGCTACAATTTATTATTAAATCTAGGAGGTCCGCACCTATTATCCTGATGGGGAGTTTGTGTGCGTATCTGGGTTCATTACTGTAATTTAGGGGGAGGAGGTTGAACTGCGCCTCCAATGTAGGGTCTAAAAAAGGGCTCGAATGGTCTTCTATGGGAGGACCTGGGTCATATTCTACGGGAATATCATACGCTGGAGGGTGTTCTTGAAAACTGTCTCTGGGGAAAATGATTCCTCCACGGGTACTTCTACGTACCGAACTAGTTGACCTTGCTGGTTGTACTGAGGTTTGTACATGGGGTAAGAGTGTGGTTGACCCTGTGGTCGTGATCTATTGGGTTGGTAGTTCGACTGAGGCTGGGAATGGACTGGTTTCTGGGGATTGGATGACTTTTGGGATACGTTTTGGGAACGTGGTTGGTTTGGTTTCTGAAAGTGGGGTCTATACCCTGCAGGGGCTTTATCAGCACACTTTTGGCGATCGCCACGGCGATGACCATGTTCGTGACAGTGGGAGCAATACGAGGGGTAATTACATTGACTTATCATGTGCCCAAAGCTATCGCAGTTAAAACACTGTGGAGGAGGGCGTGTATTCTGGGTTTGGGGGGCTTGTTTCTGGGGTGTTCCCTGCATTGGCCTCGATTTATAGGGTTGTTGTTGTTGCTGTGGTGTTGTGGCTGCTGCTGCTGAATATAATGTACAGGGGTTTCTCTACCCTTTCGGTAGTTTGGTTTGCTAAATCGGGGTAATGTTCCCGTGTTTTGTTTATGGCTACACTTACAGGTTTGTCAACATTTAAAAACTCCTGAAACTTTTTTTTAGGTGCTCCGGGTAGGTTTTGGTAAATGGTTGTGGCTACTATTAGATTTCTTTGTTTCGAAGTGAAAGTTATGCCACATGCATTTTCTGCGGCCCGGAGGGCTTCTCCTACAAGTTTATGTGTACGTGTAATAAAATTGTTTAAATCTTCGTGTTCCTCTTTCTTCCATTTAGCTTGGAAGACTGCTTCTAACGTGGCTAAGGGTTGTGCAAGGGTTATTTCTTTAAAAAATTCTAATAAGTTTTGTTTAAAATCGTCCCATGTTGTAGCTTCGCTAATTGATGGGACGTAGTGACTGTGTCATGAGCATTCCCTTCTTTCGGGTCGATAAATCTTTTTGCTTCCCTAATTTTTATATCATTATCGGTAATATTTTCGCGTAAGAAATGTTGCTCTAAAGATTCAACCCAAGGTCTTACGCGTGGTTCAACAAAACGATTATCTATGGTCCCCTTAAAAATTAAAACAGTATGAGGAAGGTTTACTAGTCTGCCTAAGTTAATGTATGCTGGGGCGGGGGTTTGAGACTGAGACATATTGGCTTGTGTGTTTGGGAGTATGTTTGAAGGGCGCGGGGTAGGTGGAAAAATGGGTGTAGGTAAATTTTCGATGTCAGAAAGCGCACCGTCTGAATCGCTCATATGTGAAGGTACTTATTAATGTGTTCTAATTAGGTCTGCTTGACCGATCTTAATTTATGGAATGATCACTTAAGGGGTTTTCCTAACTACACTATCTAAAAATAAATGCACAACAATTTGCCTAACTAGGGGAAAATTTGAAAAGATTGCAAACAAAAATAAAAATGTAAACAAAATTTCACTCGAATGTACGTGAAGGTATGGTAATACTATGTTTGGTACATTAAATAAAATTATACTATACTAACTAGAATAGTAAAAATAACTGAAAATAACTGTGACAATAATTCTGTGACAATAATTCTGTGACAATAATTCTGTGAAAATACTGTTTTCAATAAAAAAAATGTATCACTGGTGTCTGAAGTGTTCACTGTGTTTTGTGTTAATTCTGGCTCAATATTAAATATTAACTGTTAATAATACTGACTTTTCAAATGTTTAGAGATTATTTAAAAAAGAGTTTTGTACTTAACAAGATTCCTACGGCGAAATCCTTAGAGACGTGTCCTGAAGACGTGTCTTGCTGGCCACTTGTTCTTGGATGAAAACTAGGCGTGGAGAACTTGGAGTCGTGACGCACCGGTTCAAGGGTGGATGTGACGAACTAGAAGTCGTGACACGCCGGTCAACTGGGTGTTGGTTCTGGTTCCAG
>JAJOZX010005156.1:305000-310000 GCA_023014485.1 Bathynomus jamesi
CCCTTGTGGTTTACTTCTAGAGTAGGAGACATTATAAAGAGTAGAGATAGGGCTTATAGGCAACATAAGTGCGATAAAAACAATTTGTTGTTACGAAACAACTACATCTCTCTGAGGCGTGAAGCGAAAAGTGTAATAGAAAAGTCCAAGCGCGAATTTGAAATCTCCATAGCTCGTAACGGTAAAGAAAACCCTAAGCGATTCTTTCAATACGTCAATAATAGAAATCCAGTAAAAAGTGTCTTGGGTCCATTGAAAAATGTAAACGGATATATAGTTTCTGAAAACAAGGAAATGGCTACCTTGCTAAACGAATTTTTTACGTCAGTTTTTACTATAGAAGATGTAACGAATATCCCTACGGTCATAGACATAATACCTTTTGATAATGTAATATTTTGGATAATATTGTCGTTAGTGAAGGGGAGGTAATGCGCTATATTTATAAAATGAAAACGCGTAAATCACCGGGGCCGGGTTCCATGTATCCCATACAACTGAAAGAATTAAAAGATAGCATTGTTTTGCCGCTAACAAAGATTTTTAATGCGTCTATTTCTGAGGGATGCGTACCAGATAATTTCAAGTTAGCAAACGTAACACCTATCTTTAAGAAAGGCGATAAAGGGGCGGCGGGAAATTATAGGCCAATCAGTTTAACGTCTGTTGTAGGTAAGCTACTGGAATCAGTAATTAGGGATCGTATAGTCGAACACTTAGAATTCCATAAACTAGTTAGAAATACGCAGCACGGATTTAGGCGAAACAAATCTTGCTTAACTAATCTTTTAGAATTTTTCCAAAGCGTGGTTGACGTTTACGATAGACATCGGGCGGTTGATGTAGTGTATTTAGATTTTCAAAAAGCGTTCGACACAGTGCCGCAAAAAAGACTCATTGAAAAAACTAAGACTCATGGAATCAGGGGTGTAGTAATAAATTGGCTAGAAGAGTGGTTGCGAGGTAGGAAACAGAGGGTGGTCGTTGATGGAGCGGAGTCGTGTTGGGCTAATGTAGCGAGTGGCGTTCCTCAGGGTTCTGTATTGGGCCCCTTGCTTTTTCTTAAATATATTAACGATTTAGATGTCGGCCTAGTCGATACAGCTTCAAAGTTTGCGGATGACACGAAGCTGGGTGGGAGGGCGATTAATGACGAAGATAGAGGTAAAATTCAGGAAGATCTGAATAAAATCGTTGATTGGTCAATCACATGGCAAATGAGATTTAACGTGGATAAGTGCAAAATTTTGCATATAGGTTCCCGTAACGGTAATTTTGCGTATAGTATGTCAGGGAAAGATTTAACAAGCGTAGAGCTGGAAATAGATTTAGGAGTTTTAGTCACTAGTGATTTAAAAGTAGCGAAACAAAGTACAGCAGCGGTCAATAAGGCGAACAAAGTGTTAGGTTTTATAGCTCAAAATTTTGAGTACAAATCGCGCGATATTATAGTTCCACTTTATAAATCATTAGTTAGACCCCATTTGGAGTACGCGGTCCAATTTTGGAATCCGCATATGCGCAAAGATATAGACAAAATCGAAAGCGTTCAAAGACGAGCAACTAAGATGATTCCGTCGCTTAGGTCAAAGTCGTACGAAGATAGGCTTAAGGAGTTAAAATTGACAACACTCGAGACTAGGAGGTTAAGGGGTGATCTAATCCAAGTTTTCGAAATTATGAATGGGTTCGATAACGTAGATAGAGATAGCTTTTTCGAAATTTCTCAATATAATAGGACTAGAAATAACGGGTGTAAGTTGACAAGTAGAAGGTTCGAGACAGCAGTTGTCAAAAACTTTTTTACGCATAGAATAGTAAATAGCTGGAATAGTTTGCCGGTAGAAGTAATTAGTAGCACGTCTATAAACATGTTTAAAAATCGATTAGACGCATATGTTGATAGATTGGGTACAGTTTAAGGTAGTAAAATTAAGGCTTTGTGAGGATAGATCCCACAGCTCAACACAAGTGTTGTGGGATATAGGGAGGCAGCGTCTTGGGTTAGGGGATACTCTCTGTCCTTACACACCCCATTTAAAGAGATTCCTCTGCTGAGCGGTGCCCCTCATAGTACTGTGAGGTATTGAAAAACTCATGATCTTCACTTGCCCCACAAACACCTTTAAATGGGAGAACCAAGATGGGTGCACACACATTTCTACATTACTACAGTCTTTACAGCCACACCTACACTTTTCCTCGTAAGTGTATATATTGTAATGTATATGGTTGTAAATTTTGACTTGGTCCACAATCGATATGGACCGTGACTTATTTTTCGTGACAAGGTACTAGTATTGATGGATACCGTAATGAAATTGACTGGATTCTCTGGATATGATATATTTGCATGTCGGTTATAAATAGATATAGAGTGTAACATATTTGTGGATAGTAGTCTATTATAACGTGATCCTCTGGATCCAGAGATTCTATCTTTAGTTTTAAATTGATAATTAATTAGTTTTGCTAAATTGGTCGTTGCGAATGTACACAGTGTACAGGAAGTTGTTACATAAATTTCTTATGTTCTTGTGGTTCGGAACCCACGTAAAATTGTAGGTCCCCTCCGCCACCACGGAGGACATACACAATTACGAACACAGTTAGGTAGACCAGCCATGAGTGGATCCTAGGGTCTTTGTTGGTCTGAAACATTATAACATTATAACATTATATATATATACTATATGTATATATACTATATATATTATATATATACTATATAAATATATACTATATATATGTACTATATATTATATATATTTATATATATAGTGTGTATATATATATATATAGTATATATATTATATATATATATATATATATATATATATATATATATATATATATATATAATATATAGGGTATATATATATATATATAATATATATATATATATATAGTATATAATGTTATAATGTTATAATGTTTCAGACCAAGAAAGACCCTAGGGTCCATTCATGGCTATTCTACCTAACTGTTCGTAATCGTGTATTGTGTATGTCCTCCGTGGTGGCGGAGGGGACCTACAATTTTACGTGGGTTCCGAACCACGAGAACATAAGAAATTTATGTAAAAACTGCCTGTAAATTGGCATCGACCAATTTTTACGAAACTAAATAATTATCAATTTAAAACTAATTAATTATCGATTTAAAACAAAAGATAGAATCTCTGGATCCAGAGGATCAAGTCGTAATAGACTATTCTCCACAAATATGTTACACTCTATATCTATTTATAAAGGACATGCAAATATATCAGATCCAAAGAATCCAGTCAATTTCATTACGGTATCCAACAAGTCACGGTCCATATCGATTGCGGACCAAGTCAAAATATACAACCATATACATTACAATATATACACTTACGAGGAAAAGTGTAGGTGTGGCTGTAAAGACTGTACAGTAATTTAGAAATGTGTGTGCACCCATTTTGGTTCTCCCATTTAAAGGTGTTTGTGGGGCAAGTGAAGATCATGAGTTTTTCAATACCTCACAATACTATGGGGGCACCGCTCGGCAGAGGAATCTCTTTAAATGGGGTGGGTAAGGACAGAGAGTATCCCGTAACCCAAGACGCTGCCTCCCTATATCCCACAACACTTGTGTTGAACTGTGGGATCTATCCCCAGGAAGCCTTAATTTTACTACCTTAAACTATACCCTTTCTATCAACATATGCGTCTAATCGATTTTAAAACATGTTTATAGACGTGCTACTAATTACTTCTACCGGCAAACTATTCCACCTATTTATTATTCTATGCGGAAAAAAGTTTTTCGCAACTGCTGTCTCAAACTTCTACTTGTCAACTTACACCCGTTATTTCTAGTCCTATTATATTGAGATATTTCGAAAAAGCTATCTCTATCTACGTTATCTCTATCTACGTTAAACTGATTGGCCTATAATTTCCAGCCGCACCTTTATCGCCTTTCTTAAAGATAGGTGTTACGTTTGCTAACTTAAAATTATCTGGTACGCACCCCTCAGAAATAGACGCATTAAAAATCTTTGTTAGCGGCACAACAATGCTATCTTTTAATTCTTTTAGTTGTATGGGATACATGGAACCCGGCCCCGGTGATTTACGCGTTTTCATTTTATCAATATAGCGCGTTACCTCCCCTTCACTAACCACTATATTATCCAAAATATTACCATTATCAAACGGTATTATGTCCGTGACCGTAGGGATATTTGTTACATCTTCTATAGTAAAAACTGACGTAAAAAATTCCTCTAGCAAGGTAGCAATTTGCTTTTTTTCAGAAACTAGATGTCCGTTTACATTTTTCAAAGGCCCCCATGACGCTTTTTACTGGATTTCTATTATTGACGCATTGAAAGAATCGCTTGGGGTTTTCTTTACCGTCACGAGCTATGGAGATTTCAAATTCGCGCTTGGACTTTTTTATTACACTTTTCGCTTCACGCTTTAGAGATATGTAGTTGTTTCTTTACCACAAATTGTCTATATCGCACTTATGTAGCCTATAAGCCCTATCTCTACTCTTTATAATGTCTCCTACTCCAGAAGTAAACCACAAGGGCTTGTTGTTTACTTTCGCACGCTTAATTTTGTACGGTACACATTCCTCATTTATAGTCCTAAATACTGTTTCGAACGATTCCCACATTAGTTTTGAGTTGGAGTTCCCCATCACGTTTTCCCAATTGACGTGTGACAATTTATTTCGAAATTTACTAAAGTTTGCGTGCTGGAAATTAGGAATTTTCGTCGAGTTAGCTGGTTTCGAGTGACTTACTGAGAGGACAAACTCTACCATATTGTGATCGCTATTGCCCAACGGTTCTATTATTTGAAGATCAGTAATTAGCCTATCATCCGTAGTTATTACTAAATCTAAAATACTGTCCAACCTCATAGTTTCCCCAACCTTTTGAATAAGAAAGCTATCCTCGAGAAAATTAACTAAACGATTACCTTCCGCGTCTCCCTGCATTGTATCGTAATTTACGTTAG
>JAJOZX010005156.1:315000-346985 GCA_023014485.1 Bathynomus jamesi
TATATATATATATATATATATATATATATATATATATATATATATATATATATATATATATATATATATATAGTATATATATTAATATATATATATATTATATAATTATTTATATATATATATATAGTATATATAGTTATATATATATATAATAGTATATATACTTATATACATATATATATATATATATATATCTATTATATATAATATAGTATATATATTTATATATATATATATATATATAATTTATAATATATATATATATAGTATATATATATATATATATATATATATATAGAGTATAATTACTATATACATATATATATATATATATATATATATATATATATATATATATATATATAATATATATATATATGTATATATATATATAGATATATATATATTATAGATATATATATATATATATATATATATATATATATAATAGTGTATATATATATATATATATTTATATATATATTATACATATTTATATATTATAATATATAATTATTTATATATATATAGTATATGTATTTATATATATTATAGTATATATATTTATATATATTTATATATATATAATAATGTTATAATGTTTCAGACCAACAAAGACCCTAGGATCCACTCATGGCTGGTCCACCTAACTGTGTTCGTGTATTGTGTATGTCCTCCGTGGTGGCGGATGGGACCTACAATTTTAAGTGGGTTCCGAACCACAAGAACATAAGAAATTTATGTAAAAACTGCCGGTAAATTGGCAACGACCAATTTTTACGAAACTAAATAATTATCAATTTAAAACATTAATTATCGATTTAAAACTAAAGATAGAATCTCTGATCCAGAGGATCAAGTCATAATAGACTACTGTCCACAAATATGTTACACTCTATCAATTTATAAAGGACATGCAAATATATCGGATCCAAAGAATCCAGTCAATTTCATTACGGCATCCATGAAGTCACGGTCCACATCGACAGCGGACCAAGTCAAAATTTACAATCATATACATTACAATATATACACTTACGAGAAAAAGAGTAGGTGTGGCTGTAAAGACTGTACAGTAATGTAGAAATGTGTGTGCACCCATTTTGGGTCTCCCATTTAAAGGTGTTTGTGGGGCAAGTGAAGATCATGAGTTTTTCAATACCTCACAGTACTATGGGGGGCACCGCTCGGCAGAGGAATCTCTTTAAATGGGGTGTGTAAGGACAGAGAGTATCCCCTAACCCAAGACGCTGCCTCCCTATATCCCACAACACTTGTGTTGAGCTGTGGGATCTATCCCCAGAAAGCCTTAATTTTACAACCTTAAACTATACCCTTTCTACCAACATATGCGTCTAATCGATTTTTAAACATGTTTATAGACGTGCTACTAATTACTTCTACCGGCAAACTATTCCAGCTATTTACTATTCTATGCGTAAAAAAGTTTTTCGCAACTGCTGTCTCAAACCTTCTACTTGTCAACTTACACCCGTTATTTCTAGTCCTATTATATTGAGATATTTCGAAAAAGCTATCTCTATCTACGTTATCGAACCCATTCATAATTTTGAAAACCTGGATTAGATCACCCCTTAACCTCCTGGTCTCGAGTGTTGTCAATTTTAACTCCTTAAGCCTATCCTCGTACGACTTTGACCTAAGCGACGGAATCATCTTAGTTGCTCGTCTTTGAACTCTTTCGATTTTGTCTATATCTTTGCGCATATGCGGATTCCAAAATTGGACCGCGTACTCCAAATGGGATCTAACTAATGATTTATAAAGATGAAATATAATATCGCGCGATTGGTACTCAAAATTCGGAGCTATAAAACGTAACACTTTGTTCGCTTTATTGACCGCTGCTGTACTTTGTTTCGCTACTTTTAAATCACCAGTGACTATAACTCCTAAATCTTTTTCCTGCTCTACGCTTGTTAAATCTTTCCCTGACATACTATACGCAAATTACCGTTACGCGAACCTATATGCAAAATTTTGCACTTATCAACGTTAAATCTCATTTGCCATGTGACTGACCAATCAACGATTTTATTCAGATCTTCCTGAATTTTACCTCTATCTTCGTCATTAATCGCCCTACCACCCAGCTTCGTTTCATCCGCAAACTTTGAAACTGTACTGACTAGGCCGACATCTAAATCGTTAATATATATAAGAAAAAGCAAGGGGCCCAATACAGAACCCTGAGGAACGCCACTCGCTACATTAGCCCAGCACGACTCCGCTCCATCAACGACCACCCTCTGTTTCCTGCCTCGCAACCACTCTTCTAGCCAATTTATTACTACACCCCTGATTCCATGAGCCTTAGTTTTTTCAATGAGTCTTTTTTGCGGCACGGTGTCAAACGCTTTTTGAAAATCTAAATACACTACATCAACCGCCCGATGTCTATCGTAAACGTCAACCACGCTTTGGAAAAATTCTAAAAGATTAGTTAAGCAAGATTTGTTTCGCCTAAATCCGTGCTGCGTATTTCTAACAAGTTTATGGTATATATTTATATATATATATATATAGTACATATATTTATATATATACAGTGTGTCCTTAAAGTCATGGTGGGAATTTAAGTAGCTATATTATTGCAACGAAACATGATAATGAGTTGAAAAAAAGGCAAATTGAAGAACAACTCTAAGAGAATAACTTTATTTAACGTAGTTCGATATGGGCTCCTCTGGTAGCCCTGTAGACATCTAGGCGGTGATTCAATTCCAGCCACATACGCCCAAGAACATCAGGAGTGACGGATGCGATAGCTTCCGTGATTCGCTCGTGCAAGTGATGAATATCCCTAATGGGTACACTGTACACGCTTTGCTTGACGTAACCCCACAAATAAAAGTCCAAAGGTGTCAGGTCCGGAGAGCGTGGAGGCCATGGCTTCCATCCTCCTCTTCCTATCCATCTCTGTGGAAATTTTTCATTAATGAATTCTCGAACAACGTTGGCATAGTGCGGAGGAGCACCATCTTGCTGAAAGATGACATTATTGTCAATAAATTGGGGTACTGCAAAATGTTCCAACATAGCGAAGTAGTTGTGTGACGTCACAGTGGGTTCCGCGAAGAAAAATGGACCAATCACTCGATCTCGTGCTAGAGCACACCACACATTAACTTTTGGGCTATTACGCTCATGTTCAACATAGGCATGTGGACAGCCTAGACTAACTACGAGATAAAGGTTAAGCTTAGCCTACACTAACTACAAGATACAACTTTGAGAGTTGTTCTTAAATTTGGCATTGTTTCATCTCATTATCATGTTTCGTTGCAATAATATAGCTATTTAAAATCCCACCATGACTTTACGGACACACTGTATATATAGTATATATATATATATATATATATATAATATAGATATATATATATATATATATATATAGTATATAAGATATATATATATAGATATATATTATATATATATATATACATACTATATATATATATAGTGTGTATATATATATATATATATACTCTATATATATATATATATATAATATATATATAATATATATATATATATATATATATATTACATATAGATATAATATATATATATATATATATATACTATATATATATGGTATATATTATATATATAATATATTTTATATATATTTATATATATATATATAGTATATATATTTATGATATATATATAGTATATACATTTATATATATATATATATATATAGTATATATTTATATATGTATATATAGTATAATATATATATATAGTATATATATTTATATATATATTGTATATATATTTATATATATATAGTATATATATTTATATATATATAGTATATATATTTATATATATATATATATGTTTTTGTTTTTTAACTAATTAAAAGCATGGCACCCCCGTCAAGTACTTGCAGTCGCTGTGAAGGGAAATTTGCTGCTTACGCGTTCACAATGGCTAATAATAATGAACAGTTAGTTTGCAGGTGGTGCTCAAGCATGTAAGTCTTGAGGAACAAGTTAGAACGTGAGAGGGAGGCCAGGGTGAGGCTTGAAGAAAGCGTTATGCTCCTGACGGCAAAGTTAGAATCCCTTGAGACTGCAGTTACGATCCCTCCTGCCTCAGTTTCTACTAATAACAGAAATAGTATTAATAGCCCTCTCTCTTCCCCTAGTTCCCAACCCGTCGTTGGAGTGCGTAATGGAGCACCATTGAGAAAACCTAAGACTGATCTACCAGTAATAACAAGCAATAAGTTTTGTGTTTTAGGTTTCGAAGATGCTGATGAACCGGAAATACGACTCTTTGGCGATTCCATTGTTCGAGGGCAGCTCGAGGAATTCTGTGAAAGAAACCCTCATCGTAGGCGCCATTATTGCTACCCTGGTGCAAGGGTGGAGGATATAACTAATCGTGTTGACCATTTTACAGACGGTACCGCCGAGGACACATCGTATGTTATTCATGTCAGTACTAATAACGTTTTAAATTCTAAATCGGAACAACTGCTGGCTAGGTACAGGGACTTACTAGAGCGACTAAAGGAGAAAACTAAGATTGTCTTAACAGGTATACCTCCTCGATTTACACCAGTACACATTTGAAAACTTGTCGATCGATTTTTACAAACTAGTTGGTGATTCTATATAATGTAAGTGCGCTGATCTCAAAAATATAGTTAGTTTTTCCGTATCACGTATGGTTTTCTTACTACAGGGTGTATCATAAATCCCCCATTTATCCCCAAATGTGAACCATCTTATCGAAACCAACATTGAATTGCACACGCTAAACCATAATTTTTTTTATTATAGACTAGTCACGCTTACATAATAATGTAGGGTAAATATATATAACAACCAGTCCCGTTCCCAGCAAAATACTCTCTCCCCTCCCGTCAATGGGTGGTTAACGTTTGGGGACAGATGAGGTATTACAACACTCCCTGTAGCACGAAATCTTTAGGTGATAGAGTAAAACCTAATTAAAGCAGAATTAAATAGCTCCTAGCTCTTGGACAAGCATATTGCTTGTTTATGAAAGAATAAAAAAATAACTGAAAGAAAGAAAATATATTTACCTTGTCGGATGCCAATAAATTGTTCTCCTACAATCTTGACCCCAAAAGTTCTGCGGAGTCCTTAGGCAGATTCAAATCCCTGACTAAGTCATTTAGTTCGGCTTGGGTTAATGGTTTAGGAGGATGTCGGTCAGCTGTTGGCTGTTCATAAACATCATCATTGTCTGGATTTGGAGCTGAATCAGAATCTGAATTGTATTGATCCAGACTCTCGGGTGGGCAGGGAATAGGAACTTCTAGACCATGGGGTACCGGCCTTATTGCAGATGGAAGACTTGGGTATTGAAGGCTCTCTTTATTCTTTGCATTATAACCTTTAACATTGCAAGAACAGAAGTAGCAGTCATCGGTATGGTTTCTAGGCTCGCGCCATACCATAGGGATAGGCTTAAGGAGTTAAAATTAACAACACTCGAGACTAGGAGGCTAATGGGTGATCTAATCAGGTTTTCAAAATTATGAATGGGTTCGATAACGTAGATAGAGATAGCTTTTTCGAAATATCTCAATATAATAGGACTAGAAATAACGGGTGTAAGTTGACAAGTAGAAGGTTCGAGACAGCAGTTGCCAAAAACTTTTTTACGCTTAGCATAGTAAATAGGTGGAATAGTTTGCCGGTAGAAGTAATTAGTAGCACGTCTATAAACATGTTTAAAAATCGATTAGACGCATATCTTGATATATTGGGTATAGTTTAAGGTACTAAAATTAAGGCTTTGCGGTGATAGATCCCACAGCTCAACACAAGTGTTGTGGGATATAGGGAGGAAGCATCTTGGGTTAGGGGATACTCTCTGTCCTTCCACATCCCACTTAAAGAGATTCCTCTGCCGAACGGTGCCCCCCCATAGTACTGTGAGGTATTGAAAAACTCATGATCTTCACTTGCCCCACAAACACTTTGAAATGGGAGACCCAAAATGGGTGCACACACATTTCTAAATTACTGTACAGTCTTTACAGCCACACCTACACTTTTCCTCCTAAGTATATATATTGTAATGTATGTGGTTGTAAATTTTGACTTGGTCCGCAATCGATATGGACCGTGACTTATTTTTGTTGGATACCGTAATGAAATTTTTGGTAGGATACCGTAATGAAATTGACTGCATTGTTTGGATCTGATATATTTGCATGTCGGTTATAAATAGATATAGAGTGTAACATATATGTGGATAGTAGTCTATTATGACTTCATCCTCTGGATCCAGAGATTCTATTTTTAGTTTTAATTCGATAATTAATTAGTTTTAAATTGATAATTACTTAGTTTTGTAAAAATTGGTCGTTGCCAACGTACAGGCAGTTTTTACATAAATTTCTTATGTTCTTGTGGTTCGGAACCCACGTTAAATTGTAGGTCCCATCCGCCACCACGGAGGAAATACACAATATACAATTACGAACACAGTTATGTAGACCAGCCATAAGTGGATCCTAGGGTCTTAGTTGGTCTGAAACATTATAACATTATATATACATTATAGTATATATATTTATATATATGTATATATATATATATATATAAAATTATATATATATATATATAGTGTATATATATATATTATATATATATATATATATATATATATATATATATATATATATATATATATATAGTATGTATATTTATTTATACAATTTTACGTGGGTTCCGAACCACAAAGAACATAAGAACATAAGAAATTTTTATAGTGGGCACACTAGGGGCCACGTTGGCCCATCGATGTGGCTCCACTATGTAAAAACTGCCTGTACATTGGCAACAACCAACTTTTACAAAACTAAATAATTATCAATTTAAAGCTAATTAATTATCAATTTAAAACTAAAGATAGAATCTCTGGATCCAGAGGATCAAGTCATAATAGACGACTATCCACAAATATGTTACACTCTATATCTATTTATAACCGAAATGCAAATATATCAGGTCCAAAGAATCCAGTCAATTTCATTACGGTATCCATCAGTAGTATACGGTCAAAAAGGGAGAGTGGAATGTAATTGCAAAATGTTACGTAATGTTGCATAATGTTGCAATAGTGTCAGCCCACCCCTTGTTGCAAGAGTGCCCCCACTCCCCTTTGTTGCAAGAGTGGCACCCCCATCCCTGTTTTTGTACAAGCTCCGTCCCCTTTTATTGCAAAAAAAAAGAAAAAACGAAAGAGAGAGAGTGAGTACCGATCTTTGTTGTCAACCCCAAAATGGGATTGCAAGGGACATGCAACTTGGAGGCGGAGTTCTACGCCAAGCTGAACCCCCCAAAGGGGCATACCTATCCTAAGGGCGCCTCTTTGGGGAGGAAGGGGTTTCCTCACCCCCCAAAGGGACATACCTATCCTAAGGGCGCCTCATTGGGGAGGAAGGGTTTTCCTCAACCCCCAAAGGAGCAGAAAGAGATAGCAAGGTAGGAAGAGGAGGGTCTTTTCTCGGCGGACTGCCGAGCTCATATGGGTCCGTCGTCCAACAACCGGCCTCTTATAGTGCCCCTAAGCAGCCAGTTGGCTTAGGCCGCCAGTTGGCAGAGTTGCCAGATAGCATTAAATATTTATTTCTTCTATATATTATTGAATCAGTCGGCTGCTGAGTTGCCAGACAACGCCATATATATAATTATTATTCAGCCAGTTGGCTGCTGAGTTGCCTGATTCGTTATTTATTTTAAATAAGCTTATGTTACAGTTAGCTGAGCTGTCAGCCTCGTTACTTATCTATTCAATTACTCTGTTTAGAAAATGATATAAACGTGTTCATGGAATAAATAAAACACCATTACAGCGATCTGTTTATTAATTAATGGCGATACAATGGGATATATATATATATGAACAAATAATAGAATGGGGAATATATAATCATGCAAATCATAGTATTGACTAAATATTAGAAAAATATATAGTTATATTATCGAAAGTTATATTACCAAATATTGGTAGAGGAAAATATATACAAAACGTACAATCATATTATTATTACAGTAAAAATATATATTGCTTTTACCGCCTACGGTGCAAAACGCTAAATTCGAAGGTGATTGACGCTACATCAACATCGCCATTACTCTTCACGATGTGGTAAAACCGCCCAAGCATCACCTCACCGTTTAACTGATACGGATGTTTATACTCGATGTAAAGGGCTTTCATATCGTTCAATACTATTTTTGTACCCACTTTACACTCGGCAGATAAGGTGCCCTTAAGCGCTGCTACAATGCTATCAAAAGCACGCGCAAAAACGTCATCGTCGGGCGTTACCATAAACACAAGTTTATAACCATGCCTTTCCAATCGTGGTTTTTTGCTTAACGTACCGAGCTTTTCAATCGTGAACTCATCTTCACTCGACATAGCGACAATTGAAATAAGCTCCCAAGTCGCAACGGCAGCTATCCACTATATAGAGATACAGCTCTTCGGGATGAACCGTGTAGGCGAGCTCTGCACCGTACCTCTCAAGCGTTTTGTACCAAAGCTCAGGATATTTCGAAGAATCTAAACCTTTTAAATACGCGTCCAGAGCTAGCCCGTTCTCTCCCTGCTCATTCCTACATTTAACAAATCCGTCGAGCAGAGCGGTCTAAGCGTACTCAAGTACTGTATCAAAATAAATCATGTCTGAGATGCGTGTGTCTAATATAGGTTTCAGCTTACGGAATCCAACGATCTCAAACATTCTGTCGAGGGTGAAACGGTTCCGTGTAGGAACAAGAACGCCATTATCACCTGTGTTCTTCCACATCAGTCTTATATCAATGCGTGGCTGCTTCACTAATCACCTCTCTTATTACACCTACTTCAGCTGGTATTGTATAACGGTCCTCAGCCCACCTCTCAACTAATACGAAGATTTTATGCATCTCCTCAAGATTTAAATAAATAACGTTGCGTTTGCTCGCAGGTCTACTGTTCGTTTCAAGCACACAGTTAATGCCGGTTTCCCGCCTGAACACACGCAACGACTTCGTCACGGAGACGTCGTACGAGGCGTTGAGAATGCTTCTCAAAGGGAGTTCCATCGTATTCATCGAGATGACTATGGCACATCCACTCGGTGCAAGCTCTGAGGAGACTATGAGCCGCGTGAGGCACGCAGGCAGGAACGGTTCGATGGGCGGTTGACTCACCCTGATGATACGTGAATGGGTTTGTTCGAACCCGTATGATCCGTGAGGTGCGAGTCGCACCATAATCTAATGAAACCTGTGCAGCGCTGACCGAATTGTTGTACCCCATTATACTGGGTAGGCGTTTTGAGAAATTTTCCGGTACAAGAACTAATTTCGGTTTTAACGTTTTATCACTACCACTCCCCCGAATACGCACCAGACAGTTTCCCTCAGGGTAAATTTCATGAACTAGGCACATTTTATAATGTTTTATCTCTCCTAAAAATCTTCACACTGCGGGGCGCTGTTAGAGAGAAACATATGTTCATATTTAGGCTTTTTATTTAACAGGCGATACTCATCTCTAAAATCTGTTAAAAACTCACATAACCCTTTAGCACAACCTCACTACAAACCTCATCATGATATATATTAATGTAGTGGTAAAAATACTTAAGATTGTCCATGATAACGAGATTCACATTTTCAGTGTAGGGTATGAGTAATCGACATGGTGTAGCATGATATAATACCGTTTATCACACCACTCATCCACAAGGCTCACTACCCATAACTGTTGTTTAGTTTCTGAGCGTGCCGCTTCTTCTACCACGCGGTGCACGTGTGCCTTTATAAAGCTTAGTTCTACAACATACTTCAGTACATCGTCTGTACTGCGAAATCCTACAACCCCCTCGCCAGAATATCCGTAGAGTATTTGAATCTGCTCCTTCGCACGATTCAATGCATCCTTAAAAGAGTCAAAGGAGGAGGGGATAGGGAGTTTTTCAGTATCCACTACATCTACACTTTACTGAATACACTTCATAAATGTTGAACATGCGTATTAAAGGGCCATTTTCTTCTACGCGAGAGAATACACGTCTGAGCTCAAGGGTATACAGAGGTCAACTGAGAACGCGGGGACAGAGGCCTGCTCAGGCTACGGGATGAATCACGTCGCAGTCTTACAGTGGGCGGGGCTTAACTTTACTGTACACACGCACACACGCAAAGTGAAACACAAGTCGATGCACGATTTATTTAATAAACGAAATAATCAGCATGTATATATTTAGAAACACGTGCAATAAATAAGTTAACAATAGGCACATAAAAGAATGTTCACAATACATATTAAGTTACAAATACGTGTGACGAATAAGTTAGCATTAGCCCCATCAAAGATTATGGTAACCAAAGGGTACGGTGTCATAGGTACCAGGTAACTGGTAACGTTTCCTATAGGTGTTACGGCACACCTTCGTACCCCTAAGTTCCTTCACACACCCAGTTTCTGCGCCCGAAAATTGTGGGTGCCTACAATTAGTTGGGGGCCGATCACCCTCATCATCGTCCAAACACACTAGATCCTTCAGCGAATCAAAGTTAACGACCTGCCGATTCGCTTGGTTAAGCGTGATACCCTTTGCCTTCACGATATATTTCATTCCCATCCTCACCCGTACCCCATAGTTTTAGGACCTGTTGAGACAAAAGAGTCGGCGTATGCGTTGTCCCCATACTCATCCTTGATCTCATCAGTGAGCTCGCCGAGGAATTCACCAATAGCAGGCATGTATTCCCTCCCTCGCTGTGAATATCACGCTATCTGTATCGGCATACAAGACTCCTGCCCAAGAGAATGCAATAGACCCCAAAGTTTGATGCGGGCGTAGGCTGTTGTGAAGCTGGCTACAGGAATGTTTGTAACCCTTGAGGTATCTGTGGCCAATTCAGTGTTGTTGTACTTTATTATGTAAGTATTACCTACATTCACGATTTCCATGACTTCTTTATCGGGTGCGTTGGCATAATCCCAGACTTCGCTATACTTTGTGCCAAATGAACGTTACCCTTGCCAGTATTCTGTGCAAATTTTCCCCAAGCTGTTTAGACACAACTTTGCACTAAAGCGCTTGCCAGGATTCTTTGCAATTTGGGCGCGATCAAGTTGTATACCTTCGTGGTCGCGGTAACGTTGAATATAGGCAGACTTTTCATCTTCGGTGTCAACTCCTCGCGGATACCCTGATGCCTCAACCTTATCCTTCAAAAATGCGTTTATATACGGTGTGAAAAGGTTGGGTAGCTTCTGAAACCTCCAAACCTCATGTATCTTCAGTATTCTATACCCATGGCGTACGGCTAGGGCCAGCTCAGGACTTGTATATACGCCTCTGATCTTACGCTGGTGGGGTGTATGGTTACAATTACCGTTATTCTCTTCCGCACACTTCACGCACAGGGGAAACATGAGCTTTGGTCAATGACGACGGGTAAGATCGGCATCCATAATCGCGAGGGGCGAGCACGTCTACGAAAGAGAGCCCAAAGTAGCGATCATTCAAATTTCTTGAAAATTCACTGATGGAGGGCAGGTTAGGCCCCACTATTTTTTCAGGAGCGCCCACGGGGTACGGGTTGTTCTTCATCACGTATGGGTATAAAGAACAGAATCGTAGTAGTGAAGTTTCACGCCCTCCGTAGGTGGAAAGTATAGCTTGAAGGGATTTGTACGCCCACCGAACAAGCTATCACCGCATTTGAGAGGATCCAGTACCATTGAACGTTTGATGGCTCTTATCTCCTCACGATACTGCTCATCGGTTTCATCCGTGCATCATATTCATGCTCCCACAAGATTCTGTGTGTGAACGGGCACCTATAAGTTGATCACGGGTGCGCGTCCACGCACGGCAGTCGGCAGGAGATCTACCGTGGATATCTCCGGTGATTCCACACTCAGGACGGGGGCATCCATGCCACCAGCAACCGTTAAAAGAGTACACAGTCTTCTCACGAGTGGCACGGTTTTCACTTAGTCCATCAACCCAAAAAACACGACCATTAATCTTAATGGGTACTTCACCCGTGTTGCGGGCGTGCTTTATGTATACACCTGTCTGCTGCTGTAGGTGTGTGAGCCAGTAAATAGCCTTGTGCCGTAACTGCGGGGGTTGTTTCTGTGAATAATGGTTAAGGTGGCTTTAGGCATGAAGTTATTCTTGAACACCGTAAAGCATAGTGACGCGATGGTGGTTGCGACTTGCAGCGGATCGCATTTGAAACGGACTATGTACATTCTTCTAAAGGCTGGAAACATACTCTAAGCACGCGCACATCATTCACGCAATAACGTTCACACTCAGCAGCTATATTATAAGGATTACATTCATTAAAACTGCGTAGTATCGATCAAAGTCTTCGCGCTCATCTACACTCATACAATCATAGTTAAAATAATGTTTGGGTGGAGGTAGACCTACATAGTTTAAAGTCTCGCTAGTGAGGAAAGTGTAAGGGAAGTAGCCTTTTGATACTTCAGCTGCTACCCCCATCACCTTGGGTAGCTTTGCTAATTTACAAGGCGTGAATAATAATGTATCTTTAAATTGCACATTACCTCTTATTTGCATCTGTATAAGTTTGTTTCCTCTTTTCAAGGGATCACCGTGAATATCTCGGATGATTCGTGCTCGAGCAGCTCCTTATAAAGGAACTGTGTGTCAAATTTTGCCCCGTTATGGGCAAGAATATACACAGTCATTTTTTTGAACTTGTCGGCTAACTTGACAATATAGGACACAAATAGTTTCACAGGGCTCGTGGACATTCTTAAAAACGTTTGTCCGTTTACCACATTTGGGGCACTCGTCACACTCGATCTCCATACACTCGTTGCAGATAGTCTGGCTCACAAGTAAATGTGGAACTACCTCTTTGGTTTCGGCGTTCGTATATGTTTCTATATCGTAGTATACAGTTATACAAGGTTTGTTTTTAGGCTTTGCGTCTTTCATATAACATACATGCTTTACGCCATCCGCCTTATATTCTCTGGCATGTAGAACAGTGAATTTCGTCACACTTGTGCTTGAAATTTCCGCTACCATTCAAGGTGTGAAACATGCCACATTCACAGATTCTCATTTTCCTGCACGTGCCAATTGATTTATGGAGTTCAAAACAGTTATTGTTGAAAAATGTGCGTCTACACACATTACAATCCCTCTTCTCAGCTTCAACTACACGGCTTTCACATTTGGGCTTTTACACTGTTCACATACCATGTGGCAATCTTTACAATGTTTCACATATCATCTGCAAACTCGAGACACCCTTACACAAATCATGATGTCCATATTTTCGACTTTTATCATAACTCGCGTAAAGGCACCTTATATTACGGATGGGGAGATACGTTGTACCTGACAGTCCTAAAATAAGTAGGGGTCTTGTACGATCTCTCACACTGCTTTTAAAAACATACACAGTCCTACGACGATCATCCAGGCCAAATACCACTATACGGACATTCATTTCCTGCTCTACCCTTCTCAGTTCTTCAGGACCCATATTACAGTCAAATTCAAGTTCACAGTCTACAGCTAGTTTACGGGCACGCTCCACGATCGTGGGCAGCCAAATTTTTTGGGTCCGTGTATTTTGTACAGTAAACAAAATATAACGATCGACGTTTATATGCCTTCTATAAACAGCCTGAGAATTGACGTTCAGAGTATACGGTGTGGCACTATGATCCGCAACACGGAATACACGGTCAATATTTACCGTAAAGTTGTCCATATTGAATGCTATACTACTTTGGGCGGCTTGCATTATACGGGCTAATATATATTCTACATCTTCAGCAGCCAAACGTCTAAATGGCACTACCACCCAAAAATCATCTACATCACCATCATCTGAGCCGAAACCGAAGGACAGACTCGTCCTGACTTCACGCTCGTCGCGGTTCTGAAGGGCAAACTCTACAATGCGCTCTACAACGCGACGTAGTCCATACTCAACGCCATTGCTATACACGGATCTAGGATCGACCCTGACTATATACCGATTTCTAGTCAAGACTGGGTGGGGGCAACGGTACGCACAACTCAAATGTTATATCATCCTCAACAGAACGGGGGATAGCTGTGGAGGATGGACAAGGGGCTATATTGGATGATGTAGGGTAGGCAACGTAAGACGTAGAGGGTTGGGGATCTATTATTGCAGAACGGGTGGGGCTGCGGAGGATGGACAAGGGACTATACTGGATGATGTAGGGTTGGCAACGTAAGACGTTGAGGGCTGGGGCTGTACCACGGATTGTCCAATAACCGGTCCGTATTTTGTACGCTTTATACCTGAGTGGAGGGTTCTTCATCATGTCTCCGTTTTGAACGTGCAACAGTGTCTCTGGTAGGGATTCATAGGCGGGTATGGGTACTGTAGATGCAGGTCAGTGGGATCATCCGTGATATCGATGATGGCGGTTGTACATCATCGTCATTAACGGTTCTGTGAAGAAGAAAACAAAATATAAGGAACAGAACTCGTTATTTGTGTATTCTGTAAATGAGTCACTTAGGGGTGTGACGTGTTAGAAATGGAGGCTGTAGAAAAATTCAGATTCACGAGCCCATCCACATGTATTATATCTGGCCCGACAGGTTGTGGTAAACGGTGTTTATGCTTAATATCATTAAAGAAAAGGGTGAAATGTTCTCAAAATTTGTGCATAAAGTTATATGGTGCTATTCGACATACCAATCAGTGTTCAACGAGTACCAAGGCGACGTTTTGTTCCACAAGGGGGTCTATGACGTTAATTCACTAAAGGGAAATGAACATACAGTCATCGTAATTGACGACCTCATGTTGGAGATGAATAAAACGTTTGCCGAGACATTTACAGTATTCTCCCACCACCTTAACATAAGCGTGTTCTTCATCAATCAGAATCTATTTTTCAAAAATAGATACATGCGCGATGTATCGTTAAATACGCAATATCTAGTCTTATTCGCTCAACGTAGAGATGTGTCACAAATTGGGGTATTAGCCAGTCAAATGTTCCCGAGTCAGCGTAAGGAGTTTTTGGAGGTTTATAAAGAGGTCACAAAGCAACGTTACGGATAATTGCTTTGTGACCTTCACCCGCGAAACATGTTTAGGGTGCTTCAAAGAACAAATATATTTCCAAACGAGCCTGAAACCTTGTACATTCCAGAATGATGAATAGGCTAAAGAAATACCGAGAATTAATAAAAATCTATCAACGACTGCCTCGGGCGTTGCAGCAGATGCTTGCTAAAAATATCGACTCTGACTTTTTAAAATGCATCTGCGAAATCTGCCTGAATGTTATAAAATGTAATGTTCCAGTGAAATCCTGTCAGAAGGCTCGCTTACGTCGTTACAAGAACATAATACGTACGCTCGCCCATAAAAGTCAGACTGTGGGTAAGAAAAAGCGTATTATTGTACAAAGAGGTGGGTCGTTCCTCCCCATCTTATTTTCAATTTCGGGTCCTTTACTGACTAGCTTAATATAATGACGAAGGTGGTTGTGATCCCGCACGAGGTGTATGCTTCATTACAAAGGGCCCCAGACGCGGTTCTAGAACCCCGTAAAAGTAGGCTTAAAAGAATGGAGAGTGAGCTACTCCTCCTATTAAACAGTGAAAAGGCGCCTGATGAGAAAAGGGTTTTGTATCAAGAGGCTTTGCAGAAATTTCTTCACGAGTACGAAGATTATAAACATCCTACAGAGCTCCCAGTGAGGCACAGCTCGAGTAGCGTTGAGCACAGTGACACAGGGCCTGAGCAACCAAAGAGTAGCGGAACACAGCACATCGAGCATGTGCTAAAAACAGCCTTCCCCATACATTGAGGAATAAAGGGTTAAGTCTTTATAACCTATTGAGTGAGGACCCTATCATACAGTGGGGCGACACAGGCGAGGTCATTGTTGATGGAACAAGGGTACAGGGGTCCAATATCGTTGATATTGTTCACGATCTGGTGAGAAAGTGGGACAGGCTTTCACCAACAGGATGGAGACATATTAAGGCAAGGCTGCAGCAAATAAATGTCCCCAAAACATTGGTAGGTAATCTGAATAGGTTAAAAGACTTGGAGCAGGTGTCGCACGTGTCACAACTGAGTACACCTTCGCCCACAACAGCCGCAGTGTCTCTGAAGAGAAGAAAGAAGAGAGTAGAAGGCCAACCTTATCCACGTACCTTTAAAATACGCAAATGGCTAACGTATTAAGTAAACGCTATTATGACATTTCTAGCCCAGCATCCTATGGTGGTGTTAATAGACTGTACAGAGCTACTTATGGTGTAAGGAAAAAAGATGTTGAGAGATTTTTACGCGGGCAGGATGCTTACACACTTCATAAACCGGTGAGAAAAAGGTTTAAAACAGCCAAGACAACAGCCGCATCGATTGATTTTATTTGGCAGGCAGATTTAACAGACATGCAAAGATATTCGGTGTACAACGATGGTTACCGCTACATCCTATTCATAATAATAGATGTATTCTCTAGATACCTGTGGCTAGTTCCCCTGAAAAATAAATCGCCTGAAACAGTCGGTAAAGCAACCAAAACACTGATGTTGAAAGAAAACAGGATTCCAGGCTATTTTTCTACGGACATGGGGAAAGAATTTATAGGGCGTGCTTTTCAGAACATGTTAGAGTTTAATACCAGCTATTACACTTCCAACTCTATATATAAAGCATCTTTAGCTGAAAGAGTTCAACGTACCATAAAGGAACGCATGCACCGTTATTTTACACATAAAAGCACGCTCAGATATATAAACGTTCTCGATTCACTGGCTTCATCCTACAACCGCTCACACCACCGTACGATCGGCACAATGCCTAACGATGTTTTAGAAAGAGGCAGGCGACAGAGAAGTGATGGACCACCACCGCCACCACAATCTGTGCGTTTCAAAATCAATGATTATGTAAGGTTGTCACGTTCGGGAAATAAATTCGCGAATGGTTTTGAGCAAGGATGGACACGCGAGATTTTTAAAGTTAGAGCTGTGAGGCCTAAAGGCGGATAATGATGTATTACGTTGAAGATTTGAATGGGGAAGAAATCTCGGGGGGATTTTACCGCGAGGAACTTCAGAAAGTAACATTTAATTTAGGAAAAAGTGTGTTTAAAATTGAGAAAATTTTAGGAAGCAAAGGCGCAGGAAAGAGAAAAATGTACCTGGTGAAGTGGTTAGGTTATCCAGAAAGCTTCAATACCTATATAAAAGCTGATGCAGTCATGAAGCTTAATTAGTATGCAACATGGCCCCCAACCATTTCTACGTCACGCTCCCGTCTTCCTCATCCCTGTCGGTGCACCCTAACAACACATTAGCCAACTTTGTAACAGAACTCCATGGGCCCATTGATTTGGGTCGTGATTCGTATGAGGTGGGGTATGTGAAATTCAGCTGGACACCGTCTTTTTAAATATTGATTATAAAGACGCCGTTTTTACAATTCTTAGAAACTCTGACGAGTGCGCCAAAGCCGGTGGGGTAATTCGGGACGAAACTATACGCATCGCCCGGACTAAGGTCGCACAGTTTTTCAGTACAACTGTGACACTAGGCCCGGGTCGCTATGGTTCGGTTGAGGATGTTGTGAGAGACTTAAACATATGTTTAAAAAACTCGCACCTTACGAATGATTTAATATACCAAATCGTAAACAGAGGAGGCGCTGCACATACTCTAATGCTAAAATCAAAGGCTAATAGAAATCTTAAAGACGGAAGTGTTCAAAATTGTAACCGAGGGGCGTTATCGAGCAGCCTTCCAAAGAGACACCTATCACGTGGTACCGGATGACTTGTCCCGCTTAATGTACCAGCTGAAGATGGAGAAAATGGCTGAAGGCCCTGAGCCGCCAGAAATGTGCTATATTTATAGCAATATAGTAGAACACCAATTTCTTGGGGACACCCTGGCCCGCCTGGTACGCATTGCACAGATCCCCAACCATAGAGGCAGGGGTTTGAGTATTACATATGACAGGGCCCCATTATGTGAATGTCGCAACTAATTAATAATTAATATCTCAATATATATAAGAACGGTGGAGGGTAAAAATTTTCCATTCGGTGACGGGAGCTTGACAGTGAAGCTGCACTTTCGCCGCACTGAGTTATAATGGTCAGAAAGCCATTCACGGTGTACCGGGGTGTGATATATCAGCGCTGCAGCAGCCTTGGGGCCATTTTTTCATCCATACTGCGCACAGCTGTACCACTATTGAAGAGGGGGCCCAGGTATCTTGGGAGGAAGGCCTTACAAACAGGATTTAACGCGGCAGAGGAAATGCTCGCTGGTACTAAACCTAAAGAAGCTCTAAAAAACATTTAAAACGTACGCGGGATGAAATCATCAAAGATGCAAAGAGGAAAATGCGTGGCGGAGGAAAGAAGAAGAAGAAGGAGGGGGTACCAACACGTGGTGTAAAGAATAGAACTGTTAGGAAGAAGAAGGGATCACGTGGTATTAAACGTAAAAGGGTGCCAAAAATGAAGTGTTCTAAGCGTATGAAACCTGTGTCCGATCATTTTTTGAACTGATATAAACTGAGGATGCTACTCTCACGATTCATAGATTGACTGATACTCGTCGCGGGAGGTGGCACTGTTTCTGACTCATCATGACACGTTTCATTCATCCTTGCAGCTCACAGTGCTGTAAATCGGAGCTATCCCTCTTTGATATGCCTCCAACTCCAGTTTCTATTGAGCACAGTGACTTTATTACAATTAACCCTTTAAACGATTAGCTCGCCCAGTGCCCCTATAGAGTTCGTGATACCCAGCTCAGGCCCTTACCTTTTTGACCCAAGCTGTATGGAGCTGTACGCCAAACTTCGCATAGCTCATTCTGACGGAACGGACTGCGATGATAATTATGCTGCATACCCCGAAACAAACTTTCTGCACACCATATTTGGTCAGTGTGACGTATATTTAAATCAGACTAACATCTCAGCAGGCACTGGCTACTATCACCTACGAGCATATCTGGTAAACGTCCTCAACTTTTCAAAAGAAGCAAAGGACACCTTTCTATCCGCTGAGGGCTATTACCACACTAAAGATGAAGATGGAATAAAGGAAAAATTTAAAAATTCTAAACAAAAGATATATGAATGCTTTGGACGCTTGCACACAGACTTTGCATTCCAGGAGAAGTTACTTATGAACGGTGTTGATATGAAATTGAAACTTACACATACAAATCCCGAGATCTGTATAAACCTGGACACTGCCCAAGAAGAAATCGCGAAAGCTATCGTAGTTCATGTCATGGAGACCTATTTGCGTATACGCCGAGTGAAATTAAGTTCAGCGAAACATATAGAAATTGAGAAAGAGCTGGTACACGTCACAGTGAAATACCAAATTAATAGGGTACAGATCAAAATGTATACGATTCCCACAGGATTGGTATCGAAGCAGATAGAAAACATCGCTCTTGGTGTTCTGCCTAAAAGAGTTCTGATCGGTCTACAAGATCATTCCACGGCAAATGGAGATTATAAAAAGAGTGCATTGAAATTTGAGAATTTTGGGCTTAAAAATATTACATTATACTGTATGTCAACGGCGTCGCGCTGGGTGGGACTTTGAATATGGACTATTCGACAGATACTGTGTTCCCACTCTGTGCGAGGGCTTACAGCGGTTTGGCACATAACACAGGAGCGTGTGATGAATTAGGAATCGGTATAACACAGAAAGAATTTGTGGAACAGTTTAACATTTATTCATTTGACCTTACGCCTGACTTAACCACGGGGTTAAACACCCATTTAAACGCCCAGCAGACCAGGACGGTGGCAGTACGTTTGGAATTCGCTAAACCTACAGACACGCCTTTAGGTGCGCTCGTGTATCTAGAAACATAGGCCCTAATAGAGCTGGATCGTTTCCGGAATATAAACACAGATTTTTAAAATGGACGCAAATACCCTCACGAGAGTGGTGAAAAGTGACTGTTTCGCGCGTTCCAAATATATCGGGGTTTTTGCAAAGAATGAAATATTGATGCCACCTAGCACGAGAAGCTGGCACGGTGCCATCGTTAACACCGACATTGTGGGTGGCGAGGAAATTCACTGGTTTGCTATTTATTTTAAAACTAAGGAAATAATGTATTATTTCGATTCACTCGGTCTCTCGCCATGGCACGACTCGAAAATCGTAAATTTTATGGCGCAATTACGTGTGCCTGAGGTAATTTGGGCCCCATATCAACTTCAAAGTTTTTATAACGAGACCTGTGGGTTATATTGTATATTGTTTCTCTTGCATATCTCTCGGGGGAAGGGATTTATGAATTTTTTAAATTTATTCGATTTGTGTGTCACAAATATCAACGATAAATATGTATGCAGACAGATAAAATAAAATTCCCACATGTTGCAACCCCCTGTAAGCACTATATTGTGTAAATCTGTATATATATTTGTAACAATTAAGAATTGGGGGCCGCCCCTTTTTGTACATGTTTAATAAATGAAAATAATATTGTGTTTTGTTAATATCCTAAAAAGTACTTACATAACCTCGTCGATGAGCACGCGCTCGTTTGACCGGATGTGTGACAATACCATGACATCCGGCCCACTAACTGTTGTGGAGACCACCTCATTTGCCACCCTTTCTCCAAAAGTTTTTATAATCTCTTCTAACTCCGTTTCGCTCCTGTAAAATGGAGAAAATTATTTTATAAAAACGAATGCACTTCTTAAAACTAGCTGTACAAGAAATATAAACAAGCCGTGTGTGTATATATATATATATATATATATATATGTATATATAATCCGGAAATAACGATGAAGGAAGCAGAGAATAACTAAAAATGTTTTACAACTATAGCTGCCAGTTATAAGTTATTTCCGATTGAAACGTTATAAACGAGAAAAGAGCCGGTTAAATCAATGAGCATAATTTACCTTGTAGAAAAGTCTACCTACTTTTAAAATACTCTACGGGTCAAAACACTCACATTAGTTCGTCTGCAAATTCGGGATCGCTTGGCTGACTATAATTCAATACTATAACGTCTGCACCGCTGGGCGGACTGTTCGGCGAAGCACTCGTTCTCCTTTCGTCGAAAGTGTTTCTCATGGCCGGGTGCCATGTAATTAAAATAGATGCATGAAGCTGGTTGCCGCTAAAAGTAATGTGTATGGCGGCAAATATATTATATATATATATATACATATGTATATATATATATACATATGTATATATATACTGAAATAGTGGGGATGGAAACAACTAATAATTGAAAATATCGTAGGAATAATTTTATGCTGTAGAAAACTCAGAGCAAAAGGCTATTAGAATGTCGAATTAAAACGCGAAGCAATACAAGCTAATTTTCAATGCTTGTAAATGAACGGTGTTAATTTATGTTAGGTTATATTATAAACGCGGAATGATCCGGTTAAATCAATGAGCATAAATTATCTTCTGGAAAATCTACTTCAGAATAAGAAGTGGAATTAGACAGCCAATTATAATTGAGAAGTAACACAAAGCAATTTTCAAAGCGGTTAATATGACATCTTGTCAATGTTTACGTGCTATATATATATATATATATATATATATATATATATATGTTAACCCCTCCGTCTATGGCCCTGGGGTGGTTCGGATCGACGGGGGTTCTAGTAGTGAGGCAGCAACGGATATTTCTTCTATAACATTCTAATTCTTTTCTCTCGCTTTATGGGTTCGACAGTTGTTAATTCTTCTCTTTCTATAATACTCTGATACTTTTTCTAATACTAAAATTATCGACTTTATAACTTATCGACTTTACTGACTAAATTCCTGAAGAGAACAAGGCTCGAAGGAAAAGATAAAAAAAACTTCTTTTACTGTAGTTTACTTCTAAAAATGTACAGGTACTGGCTGGGGACTTGAAAACTGACTGAGACTTGAAAACTGACTGAGACTTGAAAACTGACTGAGACTCGAGACTTGAAAACTGACTGAGACTCGAGACTTGAAAACTGACTGAGACTCGAGACTTGAAAACTGACTGAGACTCGAGACTTGAAAACTGACTGAGACTTGAAACTTGAAAACTGACTGAGACTTGAAACTTGAAAACCGACTGAGACTTGAAATTGAAACTGACTTGCAACTGACTTGAAACTAAAACTGTCTAACTTGAACTCTATCAAGTATCTTGAAACTGAAACTGTCTAACTTGAACTCTATCAAGTATCTTGAAACTGAACTGACTAAAATTGACTGCACTTGAACTCTATCAAGTGGAGTCTACTGAAAACGAAACTGACTTGCACTTGAACTGCTATCAAGTGAAGACTATTAATCTCTGGGGTTTGGTTGTCCCTCTTGGATGCAACAAATTAACTGAAAACGGAAAATGACTGCACTTGATCTCTATCAAGTGGAGACTATTAACCTCTGTTGTTTGGTTGTCCCTCTTGGTTACAACCAATTAACTGAAATTAACTGAAAACGGAAAATGACTGCACTTGATCTCTCTCAAGTGGAGACTATTAACCTCTGGGGTTTGGTTGTCCCTCTTGGTTACAACCAACTGAAACTGAAAACTGAAACTGGAACTTGAAACTGTTTTCAAGTATCTCTATAACTCTATAAACTCTGTAAACTCTCTCTTTCTTAATTTTGCAAGTCAATTCAATTCAATAATTTGAAAAAAATTGTAAACAAAAATAAAAAATGTAAACAACATTTCACTCTAATGTACGCGAAGGTACGGTACTATTATGTTTGGTACATAAAACATAATTATTCTATACTGATTATAATAGTGAAATTAACTCTGTGAAATTAACCCTGAAATTAACTCTCTGAAATTAACTCTGTTACTTTTAACTTCTGTGACTTTTAACTTCGGTGACTTTTAACTTCTGTGACTTTTAACTTCTGTGAAAATTAGTTTCACTAAAAAAAATGTATCACTGGTGTCTGAAATGTTCACTGTGTTTCTTGTAAATTCTGACTTGATACTCATTATTAACTGTTAATAATACTGACTTTTCAAATGTTTACAAATTACTTAAAAAAAAAAACTCTGTACTTAAAATTTCTACGGCGAAATCCTTAGAGACGTGTCTTGAAGACGTGTCTTGCTGGCTACTTCTTCTTGGATGAAAACTAGGCGTGGAGAACTTGGAGTCGTGACACACCGGTTCAAGGGTTGATGTTACGAACAAGAAGTCGTGACAAGCCGGTCAAATGGTGGGTCGCCACTTGTTAAACTCTTGGCTACAGACTCGCCAGACTGTTATGCCAATATCTTCTATGTCCCTGAGGTGTCTCGGTTTTTATCCTGATGCAGGGTCGCCAGACTGTTAAAATCCTCTTCTTAAAATCCTCTTCTTCTAATCTTGGTAGTAGGGTCGCCAAATGTTTATCCTGGCTATAGGCTCGCCACTCTGTTAGACCCAATATCTTCTATGGTGCTTGGGTTGTCTCGTATCGACGAGGCGTTCTTGTTGTGAGGCAGCAACGGATATTTATTCTATAACATTCTACTTCTTTTCTCTCGCTTTATGGGGTCGACAGTTGTTAATTCTTCTCTTTCTATAATACTCTGATACTTTCTCTGATACTAAAATTATCGACTTTATAACTTATCGACTTTACTGACTAAATTCCTGAAGAGAACAAGGCTCGAAGGAAAAGATAAAAAAAACTTCTTTTACTGTAGTTTACTTCTAAAAATGTACAGGTAGTGCTCTGAATTTACAGGGGTAGAGGTTCGACCTCTTTCGACCATGGCTCAGGCCGGAATCTAATGAAATTAAGGAGGCAAGGGGCCTCTGCCCCCTCCTCGCATCGAGGCTGCTAACAAGGGAGTGTTAATCGAAGTAATCGAGGTGAAGTCTAAGAAGAAGTGACATTATTTTACAATTACTTGAGTTACATGTTATCTAAATATTGGGGGAATGCAGTTGAAGGTTAAGTTTCCCCCCTTTTAAAAACATGATCAGATGAAAGATTCCAAATAAAAATAATAAAAAAAAAATAAATAAATAAATAATTTGTATTTTTCGCCGAGTCTACATTTATGAAGGCGATATAATTTCATAGTAGTACATAAGTACAATTTGAGTACATGACTGAGTACGTATTAATTTTGGTTCATTACAATTACGATTACAATTACCAATTAATTCATATTCACTTATTATTGTTTAATCACACTTCCATTAAAGTACATTGACTACGTCATTTAGTACAGTACATCATTAAGTACAGTTTCATTAAAGTACATTACATTATATTAAATTAAATTATTACAGTTAATTATAATTAAACAGTTACTATAACTTTGTTTTGTTTTTTACAGTGTTTCATATTAATAGACAATTAAGATGTTAGAAATATAATACAAAGTACATGGGCACATACGGTATGTATTTATGTACGACATAATATGTTATATTATGTTATAATATGTTATAAATTTGAATCAGAGCGAAAGGAGATTTTTATCTTAGAAGCGTTCGCTTTTGCCGTAGTTAGCGGAATTTGAGCACTTACCTCAACATTTATGAATATCTTGTGAGGGGTGAACGCACTTGAAAAAAAATAATTAAAAAAATAATACGAGAACGTATTTGTGCGTTTTCGAACGAATGCATAAAGTTTTGCGTGTCATAGACGGACACGAGTAAAAATGAATATTTAATAAAATTAACATAGGATAATGGTCAAGATAAGATATGGACGTATAAATGAATATGGTTGACTAATAATATTTATACTACATAACACCACAACATTATTATTAAAGAATTTACCATACATTGAATACGAAAGATGTCCAAATACTAAACACATGATTCAGTGTACAAGGTATGGGAAACGTAAAGAGAATTGTTATTTTATGACGTCATAGTGTATAAGTCATTATTAGAAAAGATGAATTAGAGAAATCCAGTAATGAATAAAGAAGTACAAATCGAAATTCTATCCAAAACTCGCTTAGGTGATTTTGGTTTCTCATGTAAAAATGAATATGGATTATTCATTGTTCATTTTTACATATATAGATATCAGAGAATGAATATCAAATTTGAAAACGCGCTTATTTCAATTTGCCTATAAATAAAAACACCTACAGCATCTCCTCCTCTATGATCCGGCACTCATCACCCTGTCCTGATACCACGACGTCTGCGTCATGGGGATGGATGGGGGGGTGCTGCCGCCATTTCGTCAAAAGTCGCTATAACGCGTCCTAACTCGGATTCACTCTTGCAGGTAAAATAAATGTCATGAAGCTGGCTGCGACCAACACGTTTCGGGAAAAATAGTATTAATCAATTAATTAAAAACTGTCGAGAGTTGATATATACTGAATATATGGGCACAAACATTAATTAAACATGACTTCCAAAAGACTTATTACAACGTTACAAATTACTTACATTTCACAGGATTCTTGAATGAGGGTTTGATCCACTGCTCCATTAATTTCATCAATGTTCTGTGACGAGAAAAGTCTGTTCTGGTCTATTGCACTGAATAATAGGCGTGTGGCTTGGTTGTAATATTCGTTATCACCAATAATGTCAGGTGAATCGTAAAGCTCAGCCATGATTCGTATGATACAATAAGTAACGTGAAACTGACTCTAAGCGACGAAGTACCCCATTTATAAGGGGTACGGCCCCTGCCTATAAGCGGAGAACCTTGTTTCCTATTGGAGCACTGCATGAATAGGGGTGTTGTTTTAGGACTTGTGGCGGTCATTTTCGGCCAATCGAGAGCATATCACCTTTTCAAAGACAATCATTGGTTGTCCACCGAAAGGTAGGGCGTGGTTTAGGCATATGCATGTTGAAAAACAAGCTCTTTCAAGTATTCCTGGAAGGTGATTGGCACACCGCCGTCAAAACCTGGGTGGAGCTTCATACCCTTTGTAGGAAATACTGGATGAAATGGGTATACCGGAATCTCGAATTTTTTTATATCCACAATGATTTCACCTGTATCGGTCCACTGTATGTTGGGGTCCTCAACAATGAACTCTTTTCGGTGAGATGATATGAAAGCGTGAGCAATCATTCCCTGACGAGATGTATTTCTGATTCGGTTTCCACGTTAAACTGTAGGTCTAGCATGGTGTGAAAACCTTAATCTTTGTCAAAATGAGCAAATCGGCGAGATGTTGTGAAAGTGAGCAATAATTCCCTGACGAGATGTATTTCTGATTCGGTTTCCACGTTAAACTGTAGGTCTAGCATGGTGTGAAACGCAAACTGGCAGTTCAGCCTTCTATTGGCTGATGAATTAAATACATTGCGCTCTCTGGCAACTCAGCCTTCTATTGGCTGATAAATTAAATACATGGCGCTATCTGGCAACTCAGCCAACTGGCTGTTTGAGACTCTATAAAAGGCGGTGTATGGCAGAAGACTCCCATAAGAGGTCGGGCAGCCGCCCGAGCAAGGACCTCTGGTCCTTTCTTTTTAATGGCCCTTTGGGTGGTGAGGAAACCCCTTCCCTCCCATAGAGGCCTCTTAGGTTAGGTATACCCATTTGGGGTGTTCAGCTTGGGGGAGAATTCCGCCTCCAAGTTGCATGCCCCTCTTTCTCACTTCCTCTCTTGCTATCTCTTCCTTTATGCCCCTTTGGGGGGAATAACTTTGGCGAGAACTCCGCCTCCAAGTTGCATGCCCCTTGCAACCCCATTTTGTGTTGACAACAAAGGGCGGTACTCTCTCTCCCTCCCTCTCTCTCTTCTTCTGACCCTTTGAGGGGAATAGCTTGGGGGAGAACTCCGCCTCCAAGTTGCATGCCAAATGCAACCCCATTTTGGGTTGGCAACAAAAGCCTGTACTCTCTCTCTCTCTTTCAGTTTTTTTCTTTTTTTTTCTTTTTTTTTGCAACAAAGGGGGGCGGGGCTTGTACCAAAGGGGGTTGGGGTGGCACTCTTGCAACAAAGGGGGCGGGGGGTTGGCACTCTTGCAACAAGGGGTGGGGACACTTGCAAAATTGCAACATTAAGTAATATTTTGCAATTGCATTGCACTCTCCCTTTTTGACCCTATACTACTTCCATCAATACCAGTACCTTGCCAACCAAAAATAAGTCACGGTCCATTCCATATCAATTGCGGACCAAGTCACGATTTACAACCATATACATTACAATATATATACTTAGGAGGAAAAGTGTAGGTGTGGCTGTAAAAAATGTACAGTAATGTAGAAATGTGTTTGCACTCATTATGGTTCCCCCATTTAAAGGTGTTTGTGGGGCAAGTGAAGATCATGAGTTTTTCAATACCTCACATTACTATGGGGGGCACCGCTCTGCAGAGGAATCTCTTTAAATGGTGGTGTGTAAGGACAGAGAGTATCCCCTAACCCAAGATGCTGCCTCCCTATTTCCCACAACACTTGTAAAACTATGTATTCTTAAATTTGTTCTACATCTTGGCTTAAATAATTTCACACTATGACCTCTAGTCTGGTTATTGTGATCTTTAATGAAAAGAAAATCAAAATCTATCTTATCCAACCCTTAATTTTACTACCTTAAACTATACCCAATATATCAACATATGCGTCTAATCGATTTTTAAACATGTTTATAGACGTGCTACTAATTACTTCTACCGGCAAACCATTCCAGCTATTTACTATTCTATGCGTAAAAAAGTTTTTGGCAACTGCTGTCTCGAACCTTCTACTTGTCAACTTACACCAGTTATTTCTAGTCCTATTATATTGAGATATTTCGAAAAAGCTATCTCTATCTACGTTATCGAACCCATTCATAATTTTGAAAACATGGATTAGATCACCTCTTAGCCTCCTACTCTCCAGTGTAGTCAATTTTAACTCTTTAAGCCTATTCTCGTACGACTTTGACCTAAGCAACAGAATCATCTTAGTTGCTCGTCTTTGAACTCTTTCGATTTTGTCTATATCTTTGCGCATATGCGGATTCCAAAATTGGATCGCGTACTCCAAATGGGGTCTAACTAATGATTTATAAAGAGGAACTATAATATCGCGCGATTTGTACTCAAAATTCCGAGCTATAAAACCTAACACTTTGTTCGCTTTATTGACCGCTGCTGTACTTTGTTTCGCTACTTTTAAATCACCAGTGACTATAACTCCTAAATCTTTTTCCTGCTCTACGCTTATCAACTCTTTCCCTGACATACTATACGCAAAATTACCGTTACGCGAACCTATATGTAAAATTTTGCACTTATCGACGTTAAATCTCATTTGCCATGTGACTGACCAATCAACGATTTTATTCAGATCATTCTGGATTTTACCTCTATCTTCGTCATTAATCGCCCTACCACCCAGCTTCGTGTCATCCGCAAACTTTGAAACTGTACTGACTAGGCCGACATCTAAATCGTTAATATATATAAGAAAAAGCAAGGGGCCCAATACAGAACCCTGAGGAACGCCACTCGCTACATTAGCCCAACACGACTCCGCTCCATCAACGACCACCCTCTGTTTCCTACCTCGCAACCACTCTTCTATCCAATTTATTACTACACCCCTGATTCCATGAGCCTTAGTTTTCTCAATGAGTCTTTTGTGCGGTACGGTGTCAAACGCTTTTTGAAAATCTAAATACACTACATCAACCGCCCGATGACTATCGTAAACGTCAACCACGCTTTGAAAAAATTCTAAAAGATTAGTTAAGCAAGATTTGTTTCGCCTAAAACCGTGCTGCGTATTTCTAACTAAGTTATGCAATTCTAAGTGTTCGACTATACGATCCCTAATTATTGATTCCAGTAGCTTACCTACAACAGACGTTAAACTGATTGGCCTATAATTTCCCGCCACCTTTATCGCCTTTCTTAAAGATAGGTGTTACGTTTGCTAACTTGAAATTATCTGGTACGCACCCCTCAGAAATAGACGCATTAAAAATCTTTGTTAGCGGCACAACAATGCTATCTTTTAATTCTTTTAGTTGTATGGGATATATGGAATCCGGCCCGGTGATTTACGCGTTTTCATTTTATCAATATAGCGCATTACCTCCCCTTCACTAACCACAATATTATCCAAAATATTACCATTATCAAAGGTATTATGTCTATGACCGTAGGGATATTCGTTACATCTTCTATAGTAAAAACTGACGTAAAGAATTCGTTTAGCAAGGTAGCCATTTCCTTGTTTTCAGAAACTAGATCTCCGTTAACATTTTTCAACGGCCCCAAGACACTTTTTACTGGATTTCTATTGTTGACGTATTGAAAGAATCGCTTGGGGTTTTCTTTACCGTCACGAGCTATGGAGATTTCAAATTCGCGCTTGGACTTTTTTATTACACTTTTCGCTTCACGCCTTAGAGATATGTAGTTGTTTCGTAACCACAAATTGTCTTTATCGCACTTATGTAGCCTATAAGCCCTATCTCTACTCTTTATAATGTCTCCTACTCTAGAAGTAAACCACAAGGGCTTGTTATTTACTTTCGCACGCTTAATTTTGTACGGTACACATTCCTCATTTATAGTCCTAAATACTGTTTCAAACGATTCCCACATTAGTTTTGCGTTGGAGTTCCCCATTACGTTTTCCCAATTGACGTGTGACAATTTATTTCGAAATTTACAAAAGTCTGCGTGCTGGAAGTTAGGAATTTTAGTCGAGTTAGCTGGTTTCGAGTGACTTACTGAGAGGACAAACTCTACCATATTGTGATCGCTATTGCTTAACGGTTCTATTACTTGAAGATCAGTAATTAGCCTATCATCCGTAGTTATTACTAAATCTAAAATACTGTCCAACCTCGTAGGTTCCCCAACCTTTTGAATAAGAAAGCTATCCTCGAGAAAATTAACTAAACGATTACCTTCCGCGTCTCCCTGCATTGTATCGTAATTCACGTTGGCGCAATTAAAGTCACCCATAACTAAAGCCTGCTCACTACCTATTATTCTCTTTAGTTCACGATATAACGCTTCGTCCGTATCAGCTGTTTGATTAGGGGGCCTATATATAACCGCAACAACAAGTTTGAAATCGTTCAATTTAAGTTCTGCTATAGTCGAATCTATTGGTTCTGGAATTGTGTGCTTTACTTCTATAACGTTCGCAATATTATCTTTGATATACAACATAACACCCGCCTCCTCGCTACCTATTCTGTTTTTAACAAAAAGTCTATAACCTCTAATTTGATACTCCCCTACAAAGTCACGTGTTTCAGTGCTAAGCCACGATTCATTTATCGCAATTAAATCATAGTCTTTACAAGCAATTAAAGAAAAAAATTCGTTTATTTTATTTCGTAAGCTACGAGCATTTAAGGATAGAACCTTCAAATTGTTTGTAATTGCGACACCTTCGCGAGCGCAGGGGAAATTTGTGGAATTTACGCTGGGACCGTTCGAGTTACGGCAGCCTGAAAAGAAGAACAGTATTATGAAATAGTCTTCCTAAACGCGCAGCTCCAACGTCATTAAGATGAAGTCCATCTCCGAGGAACAAGTCCCTCCTGCCGTAGAAATGTTCCAAAAATTCGCAAAATGCACTCCTTCCTGTTGGCAAAGAGACTTTAGGTTATTGTTAATATAGGTCGCCTTGCTGTAGAAATCGTTACGTTGGATAATTCGAGGAAGTATACCTGTTAAAACAATCTTATTAGTTTTTTCCTTTAATCGCTCTAGTAAGTCCCTGTACCTAGCCAGCAGTTCTTCCGATCTAGAATTTAAAACGTTATTAGTACCGACATGAATAACATACGTTGTGTCCTCGGCGGTACCGTCTGTAAAATGGTCAACACTATTAGTTATATCCTCCACCCTTGCACCAGGGTAGCAGTAACGGCGCCTACGACGAGGGTTTCTCCCACAGAATTCCTCGAGCTGCCCTCGAACAATGGAATCGCCAACGAGTCGTATTTCCGGTTCATCAGCATCTTCGAAACCTAAAACAGAAAACTTATTGTTTGTTATTACTGGTAGACAAGTCTTAGGTTTTCTCAATGGGCTCCATTACGCACTCGAACGAAGGGTTGGGAACTAGGGAAGAGAGAGGCTATTAGTACTATTTATATTATTAGTAGAAACTGAGGAGGAGGGTCGTAACTGGAGTCTCAAGGGATTCTAATTTTGTCGTCAGGAGCATCACGCTTTCTTCAAGCCTAACTCTGGCCTCCCTCTCACGTTCTAACTCGTTTCTCAGCACTTCCATGCTTGAGCACCACCTGCAAACTAACTGTTCATTATTATTAGCCATTGTAAACGCGTAAGCGGCAAATTTCCCTTCACAGCGACTGCAAGTACTTGACGGGGGTGCCATGCTCTTAATTAGTTAAAAAACAAAAAACAAAAACAAAAAACCGAGAGCTTGGAAATTAATAAATTACAACGTAGGTCTACCGCGTGCTTTTTGTGCCGTCACCTGAGCAAATCCGCAAAAATGTTCCTGAAGCGAAGAAACAGATTCTTTTAACACAAATTTATACTAAATGAATATATAATTAAGCTACCGACGAAAAGATCTATAAAAGAAAGAGTATTAGTAGTACTTATCTGTCCGCGATTCGACCGACTTTGTTTTATTTTTTTCCCACGGTGTGTGACCACACTCTACCTGACCTCCCTAAGGAAGGGAAAATGAACCTTATGACTCCTCGTTTTCTGTTAGATTTGAAAAACAAACAAGGCAACCCACGTGCACTATCCTTAGTTTGATCAAATAATATAGTACTGAATAAAGTCAATAGATGAAATATATTCGTTAATGAATGAATAGTAATACGAAGTAATTTAGTTAAGAATGCACGAAACACTATTATTTTTTTTAAAGGCACCTCAACGAAAACCACTTATTCAATTGCTAACACTGGTCACTCGATAAAACACGTCTGTTCACAAGGAAAAACTGATCTCATTTATATATATATATAT
>JAJOZX010005157.1:2500-10000 GCA_023014485.1 Bathynomus jamesi
AGAATTTCGATTTGTACTTCTTATTCATTACTGTATTTCCCTAATTCATCTTTTCTAATAATGACATACACTATGACGTCATAAAATAACTTAATTCTCTCTACGTTTCCCATACCTTGTACACTGAATCATGTGCTTAGTATTTGGACATCTTCCGTATTCAATGTATGGTAAATTCTTTAGTAATAATGTTGTGGTGTTATGTAGTATAAATATTATTATTCAACCATATTCATCCATACGTCACATTTTCCCGTCATTAATTTGCCCTTGACCATTATCCTATATAAATTTTTTTAATATTCATATTTACTCGTGTCAATCTATGAAATGCAAAACTTCATGCATTCGTTCGAAAACGCAAAAATACGTTCTCGTATTATTTTTTTCATTTTTATTTTTTTATTTTTAAGTGCGTTCACCCCTCACAAGATATTCATAAATGCTTAGGTAAGTGATCGAATTCCGCTCACTACGACAGAATCGAACGCTTCTAAGATAAATATCTCTTCTCGCTCTGATTTCAAATTTATAACATGTGATAACATATTATAACATATTATGTTGTATATAAATCCATACCATATGTGCCCATGTACTTTGTATTATATTTCTAACATCTTAATTGTCTATTAATATGAAACACTGTAAAAACAAAACAAAGTTATAGTAACTGCTTAATTGTAATTAACTGTAATACTTTAATTTAATATAACGTAATGTACTTTAATGAAACTGTAATTAATAATAACTTGTAATGTACTTCAATGAAACTGTAATTGAATGTAATGACTTAATATATAATGTAAGAATGTACTTTAATAGAACTGTAATTGACAATCATAAGTGAATGTGAAGTAATCCATAATTGAAATCGTAATTGTAATGAACCAAAATTAAATACGTACTCAGTCATGTACTCAAATTGTACTTATGTACTACTATGAAATTATATCGCCTTCATAAATGTATACTCGGCGAAAAATACAAATTAGTTTATTTTTATTTTTTATTATTTTTATGTGGAATTTTTCAAACATCTGATCATGTGTTTAAAAGGGGGAAACTTAACCTTCAACTGTCTTCCCCCAACATTTAGGTTTATATTATACATGTATTTGTAAAATGAACGGCACTTCATTATAGCACTTCATTACGAGACTCCTTTGTTAGCAGCCTCGCTGCGAGGAGGGGGCAGAGGCCCCTTGCCTCCTTAATTTTTAGATTCCGGCCTGAGCCATGGTCGAAAGAGGTCGAACCTCTACCCCTGTAAATTCAGAGCACTACCTGTACATTTTGAGAAGTAAACTAGAGTAAAAGAAGTTTTTATCTTTTCCTTCGAGCTGTGCTCTCTTCAGAAGAACTTAGTTAAGTCGATAATTTTAGTATCAGAGAAAGCATCAGAGTATTATAAAAAGAGAAGAATTAACAAAATTGGCGACCCTATAGCCAGGATAAACATTTGGCTACCCTACTACCAAGATTATAAGAATATTTTAAGAAGCATAACAGTCTGGCGAGTCTGTAGCCAAGAGTTTAACAGAGTGGCGACCCACCATTTGACCGGCGGAAGAGAATTAGAATGTTATAGAAATATCCGTAACAGCCTCTCCAACAAGAACGCCTCGTTGATACGAGACACCCCAGAGGGACATATAAGAAGGAGGATAACAAAACTGGCGACCCTGCCCCAGGATAAGAAGATTTTAAGAAGAGGATTTTAACAAGTGGCCACTCCTTGGCCAGGATAGAAATTACCCTGCATCAGGATAAAACCATTTGACCGGCGTGTCACGACTTCTAGTTCGTAACATCCACCCTTGAACCGGTGTGTCACGACTCCAAGTTCTCCACGCCTAGTTTTCATCTAAGAAGTAGCCAGCAAGACGTCTTCAGGACACGTCTCTGAGGATTTCGCCCGTAGAAATTTTAAGTACAGAGTTTGTTTTTTTTAAGAAATTTATAAACACTTGAAAAGTCAGTATTATTTAGTTAATAATAATGAATATCAAATCAGAATTTACAAGAAACACAGTGAACATTTCAGACACTAGTGATACATTTTTTTAGTGAAACTAATTTTCACAGAAGTTAAATGTAAGAGAAGTTAAATGTAAGAGAAGTTAAATGTAAGAGAAGTTAAATGTAAGAGAAGTCAATTTCAGAAAGTTAATTTCAGAGAGTTAATTTGTTATTTTCACTATTATATTCAGTATAGAATAATTTTATTTTATGTACTAAACATAATAGTACAGTACCTTCGCGTACATTAGAGTGAAATGTTGTTTACATTTTTTATTTTTGTTTGCAATTTTTTTCAAATTATTGAATTGAATTGACTTGCAAATTAAGAAAGAGAGAGTTTATAGAGAGTTTATAGAGTTATAGAGATACTTGATTGTATTCAAGTAAGTCCAGAGGATAATAGTCTCCACTTGATTGAGATCAAGTGCAGTCATTTTCCAGTTCCAGTTAATTTCAAGTCAGTTTCATTTTCAGTTTCAAGTTAGTTTCAGAATACTTGATAAGAGTTCAAGTTAGTTTCAGAATACTTGATAAGAGTTCAAGTTAGTTTCAGAATACTTGATAAGAGTTCAAGTTAGTTTCAGAATACTTGATAAGAGTTCAAGTTAGTTTCAGAATACTTGATAAGAGTTCAAGTTAGTTTCAGAATACTTGATAAGAGTTCAAGTTAGTTTCAGAATACTTGATAAGAGTTCAAGTTAGTTTCAGAATACTTGATAAGAGTTCAAGTTAGTTTCAGAATACTTGATAAGAGTTCAAGTTAGTTTCAGAATACTTGATAAGAGTTCAAGTTAGTTTCAGAATACTTGATAAGAGTTCAAGTTAGTTTCAGAATACTTGATAAGAGTTCAAGTTAGTTTCAGAATACTTGATAAGAGTTCAAGTTAGTTTCAGAATACTTGATAAGAGTTCAAGTTAGTTTCAGAATACTTGATAAGAGTTCAAGTTAGTTTCAGAATACTTGATAAGAGTTCAAGTTAGTTTCAGAATACTTGATAAGAGTTCAAGTTAGTTTCAGAATACTTGATAAGAGTTCAAGTTAGTTTCAGAATACTTGATAAGAGTTCAAGTTAGTTTCAGAATACTTGATAAGAGTTCAAGTTAGTTTCAGAATACTTGATAGAGTTCAAGTTAGTTTCAGAATACTTGATAGAGTTCAAGTTAGTTTCAGAATACTTGATAGAGTTCAAGTCAGACAGTTTTATTCCAAGTCAGACAGTTTTATTCCAAGTCAGAGTTTTATTCCAAGTCGAGTTTTCGAATCCCAAGTCGAATTTTCGAATCCCAAGTCGAATTTTCGAATCCCAAGTCGAATTTTCGAATCCCAAGTCGAGTTCAATGCAGTCAATTGAATTCAACTGTTTCTTTGTAATTTAAGAGAATTTAATTCAACCTTTTTTTTTTTTTGTAAAAGAGAATTAAATTCAACCTGAATTGACCGGTTTGCGTCTTTAGTTTAACCTTTTTTCTTGTTTGTAAAAAGGAAATTGACCGATTTGTCTTTTCTTTTTCATGCCATTGTTGCGTATATAAATATATAGGTAAAATGACATTTTATTGTTTGTAACCTAAACAGTTTTTACAATTGTTTGTAATGACTTTGATAATCATTGTAATGTACAGGGGTTGGACAAAATAATATGAACACCTTGATAAATGGCGGTTTTTATTCTTAATATGGAGTTGGTCCTCCTTTAGCGGCAATAACAGCTGCAATGCGTCGGGGAATTGATTCATACAGCTTTTGGACAGTGGCTAGAGGAATCCTGAGCCATTCTTCGAGCAAACCCTGCTCCAGTTCCGCCAAAGACGCCGGCGGTGGGAATCGGCTTCTGACCTGCTGCTCCAACTGACACCACAGATGCTCGATAATGTTAAGATCCGGGGATTGTGGAGGCCAATCCAAGCGTTCTACGTCACTAACATGCTCTTCAAACCAGTTTTTAACGACCCCAGCGGTGTGGATTGGTGCATTATCATCCTGGAAGACGGCGCCGCCATTGGGAAACAGCGTTTGGACCATGGGATGGACCTGGTCAGCCAATATTGACAGATAGACCTGGGCGTTAACCCTACCATGCAGTACTACAGCTGGGCCAAGAGTATTCCACGATATTGCTGCCCAAACCATCACAGATCCGCCTCCATGCTTAACGGTTGGAGTCAGGCAGTCGGGGTCATAAGCATCTTTAGGCTGTCTCCAGACGTAAACTCGACCGGAACATGGAAATAACGTAAAGGAGGATTCGTCGGAGTAGACTACATTCTTCCACCGGTCCATTGACCAATTCTTATGGTCATTACACCATTTTCTGCGCCGCTCAATGTTGATGTGCGAAAGGAAGGGTTTGGCAATTGCAGCCCTCCCATGGTATCCAGCTCCATGGAGCTCGCGACGTACAGTTCTGGTCGATACCGGGCTTGCAAGATGCTGGTTAAGCTCTGCAGTCACTTTTGGAGCTGTGGTCTTATGGTTCTTTGTCACAATGCGCTTTAGCACCCGGCGGTCTCAATCACACAGCTTCTTCTTGCGTCCACTATTGCATTTGTCGGTGCTTGTCTTTCCATGGTTTTGGTATGCAGACATGACCATAGAGACAGTTCCTCTGGATACATTGAACATCTGAGCGGTTTTCGTCACCGATGCACCAGCCATCCGCGCTCCGACAATTTGCCCTCTTTGGAAGTCTGACAGGTCTTTCATAACTGCTAATTCATAATTCACTCAGATCTGTAAAAACAACGTGAGGGTATAACATGACGTATACACTCTCTGGTACGCATTTAAATAGGTTTGCCAGTCATTTGACCGTTTACTTTGTGTCTGAGCAGTCCGTAAAGATAACCGGTGAAATCGGCGGGTGTTCATATTATTTTGTCTAACCCCTGTCAATTTCAGACTAAAATATCAAACATTTCAAATTCTATCAACATTTAACGAAAGAGTATGATTTTTCTACTTAAATGCAAAAATTATTAAACCTTTTTTATATTTTTTTATTATATAAAAAATAATTTTTAATGTAAAATTTACCTGAAATTATTAAAAGAAAAGATTGTTCGAAATGCTTTCCTTCCATTTCAATAACTTTTTTATTCTTGGTCGAAATTCATCTATGGCTCGATTTACTTTTATTTTTTAAAAATATTATAAAATTATGTTTAGCTCGTTGAAATGCATAATTGATTTCTATTTTTAATTTGCATTCTTAAATTTTTTTTAATTCAATTATCGTACCGATACTTCTGGTTAATGTTAATGGTTATATAGTTCATATAAACTAGGAATGTTACTAGTCGAATTTAATTCCATCTTCAAAATTTAATTTTTAATACCGCTAGATTTACTTTCATTAATTGTAAGGTCCTCTAAGTTCGTTTTTTTTATTACCTTGATATACGTGTAACTGATTAATTATGTAAAATCTATAATCCTAATTGAATTTTATTACTTTGACACATTCGAATTCATTTACCTCCGTCCCTCCAGTCACTTTTTGCATTAAAACTCGTATGCAAACATCATCATTATAATACATCATAATTATTGCTTACTAAAATAAATTCTCGCTCATGCATTTATTAAGTTATTTATCTGTTCCTTAAAGTATATATATATATATATATATATATATATATATATATATAATCCTAATCCACCAATGACCCCTAATATCTAGTTCTTCACGGGATGAACAAATTACTCTCATATTCTACATACTATTGTACCGACTCACTCATCTACAGATGCTTCTTACCAATATTTATAGATACATCTGCACACTGACGTATAACTTCAACTATTCAACTATAAATCCCCTTTCTCCTTTTGAACGTATCACCAACCACTACAATCTGTACCCAATAAACATAAATACACATTTGACCACAGGTCTATACATCATCCACTACGTAATTCGATTTGTACCAACAGTCAATAAAAATGCATGTATGCACACTATATATCAAACCTTATGCTAAAATCATTGGATATCACAATAAACTATTTAATTGCGCGTAAGTGCTAACTATGTAATTTAATCTTAATCATTTTGCTTTCTAATATATCTTGCTCATGCATTTATTCAGTTAATTGAACAATCCTCTCAGCTAATCTGTCCCTCGAAATTGTAAGATACACACTTTGTACCTAGTACACACAAATACACACTAGACCACAGGTCTATACATCATCCACTACGTAATTCTATTTTTACCTACAATAGTCAATAAAATTAGTTTATCAATTGTACTATCATGGTAACCTTGAAAAATCCATGAACTTTAAAATTTATATTTTTCCCTTTTACCTATTCATTATGAATGTAATTTTCCCCACAGGAAAATAAAATTTTCCTAAAAATTTAACATCATTCTTTGTCTAACTTAATTGTTTGTCTAAATTAAAGTATTAGTCTTTGAATTTTTTTATATTTTGTAAGCAAGTGTCATTTTAAAGATTTCATACTCTGCATTGTACTCAACTACCCGAACTCGTTCTGTATAAAACTTGTATTGTAAAAAAGAATGTCATCTAATTTGAATTCGTTAGATGTTATTTTCTCAATTGTATTGTATTAATTGTATTATATTATTATGTTAATATTATTTAAAAAAAAAGGGGGAGCAATGTAAAAATTGAACAATGAACAATTCCTATACCATCATTATATGGATTCATTGTCTTCATGCAGTACTTATGTTCGTATAGTTTTTGTTTGAATGTTCATTTTTACATAAGAAACCAAAATCGCCTAAGCGAGTTTTGGATAGAATTTCGATTTGTACTTCTTTATTCATTACTGTATTTCCCTAATTCATATTTTCTAATAATGACTTATACACTATGACGTCATAAAATAACTTAATTCTCTCTACGTTTCCCATACCTTGTACACTGAATCATGTGCTTAGTATTTGGACATCTTCCGTATTCAATGCATGGTAAATTCTTTAGTAATAATGTTGTGGTGTTATGTAGTATAAATATTATTATTCAACCATATTCATCCATACGTCACATTTTCCCGTCATTAATTTCCCTTGACCATTATCCTATATAAATTTTTTTAAATATTCATTTTTACTCGTGTCAATCTATGAAATGCAAAACTTCATGCATTCGTTCGAAAACGCAAAAATACGTTCTCGTATTATTTTTTTCATTTTTATTTTTATTTTTAAGTGCGTTCACCCCTCACAAGATATTCATAAATGCTTAGGTAAGTGATCGAATTCCGCTCACTACGACAGAATCGAACGCTTCTAAGATAAATATCTTTCTCGCTCTGATTTCAAATTTATAACATGTTATAACATATTATAACATATTATGTTGATATAAATCCATACCATATGTGCCCATGTACTTTGTATTATATTTCTAACATCTTAATTGTCTATTAATATGAAACACTGTAAAAACAAAACAAAGTTATAGTAACTGTTTAATTGTAATTAACTAATACTTTAATT
>JAJOZX010005157.1:22500-87500 GCA_023014485.1 Bathynomus jamesi
TGCCTCCTAGTCTCGAGTGTTGTCAATTTTAACTCTTTAAGCCTATCCTCTTACGACTTTGACCTAAGCGACGGAATCATCTTAGTTGCTCGTCTTTGAACTCTTTCGATTTTGTCTATATCTTTGCGCATATACGGATTCCAAAATTGGATCGCGTACTCCAAATGGGGTCTTACTAATGATTTATAAAGAGGAACTATAATATCGCGCGATTTGTACTCAAAATTTCGAGCTATAAAACCTAACACTTTGTTCGCTTTATTGACCGCTGCTGTACTTTGTTTCGCTACTTTTAAAAACAGTGACTACTATAACTCCTAAATCTTTTTCCTGCTCTACGCTTGTTAAATCTTTCCCTGACATACTATACGCAAAATTACCGTTACGCGAACCTATATGCAAAATTTTGCACTTATCAACGTTAAATCTCATTTGCCATGTGGACTGACCAATCAACGATTTTATTCAGATCTTCCTGAATTTTACCTCTATCTTCGTCATAATCGCCCTACCACCCAGCTTCGTGTCATCCGCAAACTTTGAAACTGTGCTGACTAGGCCGACATCTAAATCGTAATATATATAAGAAAAAGCAAGGGGCCAATACAGAACCCTGAGGAACACCACTCGCTACATTAGCCCAACACGACTCCGCTCCATCAACGACCACCCTCTGTTTCCTACCTCGCAACCACTCTTCTAGCCAATTTATTACTACACCCCTGATTCCATGAGCCTTAGTTTTTTCAATGAGTCTTTTGTGCGGCACGGTGTCAAACGCTTTTGAAAATCTAAATACACTACATCAACCGCCCTATGTCTATCGTAAACGTCAACCACGCTTTGGAAAAATTCTAAAAGATTAGTTAAGCAAGATTTGTTTCGCCTAAAACCGTGCTGCGTATTTCTAACTAGTTTATGCACTTCTAAGTGTTCGACTATACGATCCCTAATTATTTATTCCAGTAGCTTACCTACAACAGACGTTAAACTGATTGGCCTATAATTTCCCGCCGCACCTTTATCGCCTTTCTTAAAGATAGGTGTTACGTTTGCTAACTTAAAATTATCTGGTACGCACCCCTCAGACATAGACGCATTAAAAATCTTTGTTAGCGGCACAACAATGCTATCTTTTAATTCTTTTAGTTGTATGGGATATATGGAATCCGGCCCTGCTGATTTACGCGTTTTCATTTTATCAATATAGCGCATTACCTCCGCTTCACTAACCACGATATTATCCAAAGTATTACCATTATCAAAAGGTATTATGTCTATGACCGTAGGGATATTCGTTAGATCTTCCTTAGTAAAAACTGACGTAAAAAATTCGTTTAGCAAGGTAGCCATTTCCTTGTTTTTAGAAACTAGATCTCCGTTTACATTTTTCAAAGGTCCCAAGACACTTTTTACTGGATTTCTATTATTGATGTATTGAAAGAATCGCTTGGGGTTTTGTTTACCGTCACGAGCTATGGAGATTTTCTCGCTTGGACTTTTTTATTACACTTTTCGCTTCACGCCTTAGAGATATGTAGTTGTTTCGTAACAACAGATTATCTTTATCGCACTTATATAGCCTATAAGCCCTATCTCTACTCTTTATAATGTCTCCTACTCTAGAAGTAAACCACAAGGGCTTGTTGTTTACTTTCGCACGCTTAATTTTGTACGGTACACATTCCTCATTTATAGTCCTAAATACTGTTTCGAACGATTCCCACATTAGTTTTGCGTTAGAGTTCCCCATCATGTTTTCCCAATTGACGTGTGACAATTTATTTCGAAATTTACAAAAGTCTGCGTGCTGGAAGTTAGGAATTTTAGTGTTAGTTGGTTTCGAGTGACTTACTGAGGACAAACTCTACCATATTGTGATCGCTATTGCTTAACGGTTCTATTACTTGAAGATCAGTAATTAGCCTATCATCCGTAGTTATTACTAAATCTAAAATACTGTCCAACCTCGTAGGTTCCCCAACCTTTTGAATAAGGAAGCTATCCTCGAGAAAATTAACTAAACGATTACCTTCCGCGTCTCCCTGCATTGTATCGTAATTCACATTGGCGGAATTAAAGTCACCCATAACTAAAGCCTGCTCACTACCGATTATTCTCTTTAGTTCATGATATAACGCTTCGTCCGTATCAGCTGTTTGATTAGGGGGCCTATATATAACCGCAACAAGAAGTTTGAAATGGTTCAATTTAAGTTCTGCTATAGTCGAATCTATCGGTTCTGGAATTGAGTGCTTTACTTCTATAACGTTCGCAATATTATCTTTGATATACAACATAACACCGACTCCTCGCCTACCTATTCTGTTTTTAACAAAAAGTCTATAACCTTTAATTTGATACTCTCCTACAAAGTCACGTGTTTCAGTGCTAAGCCACGATTCATTTATCGCAATTAAATCATAGTCTTTACAAGCAATTAAAGAAAAAAATTCGTTTATTTTATTTCGTAGGCTACGAGCATTTAAGGATAGAACCTTCAAATTGTTTGTAATTGCGACGACACCTTCGCGAGCGCAGGGGAAATTTGTGGAATTTACGCTGGGACCGTTCGGGTTGCGGCAGCCTGAAAAGAAGACAGTATTATGAAATAGTCTTCCTAAACGCGCAGCTCCAACGTCATTAAAATGAAGTCCATCTTCAAGGAACAAGTCCCTCCTGCCGTAGAAACTGTTCCAAAAATTTGCAAAATGCACTCCTTCCTGTTGGCAAAGAGACTTTAGGTTATTGTTAATATAGGTCGCCTTGCTGTAGAAATCGCTTCGTTGGATAATTCGAGGAAGTATACCTGTTAAAACAATCTTATTAGTTTTCTCCTTTAGTCACTCTAATAAGTCCCTATACCTAGCCAGCAGTTCTTCCGATCTAGAATTTAAAACGTTATTAGTACCGACATGAATAACATACGTTGTGTCCTCGGTGGTACCCTCTGTAAAATGGTCAACACTATTAGTTATATCCTCCACCCTTGCACCAGGGTAGCAGTAACGGCGCCTACGACGAGGGTTTTTCCCACAGAATTCCTCGAGCTGCCCTCGAACAATGGAATCGCCAACGAGTCGTATTTCCGGTTCATCAGCATCTTCGAAACCTAAAACAGAAAACTTATTGCTTGTTATTACTGGTAGACAGGTCTTTGCGTTTCTCAATGGGGCTCCATTTCGCACTCGAACGAAGGGTTGGGAACTAGGGAAGAGAGAGGGCTATTAGTACTATTTATATTATTAGTAGAAACTGAGGCAGGAGGGGTCGTAACTGGAGTCTCAAGGGATTCTAATTTTGCCGTCAGGAGCATCACGCTTTCTTCAAGTCTCACCCTGGCCTCCCTTTCACGTTCTAACTCGTTCCTCAGCACTTCCATGCTTGAGCACCACCTGCAAACTAACTGTTCATTATTATTAGCCATTGTAAACGCGTAAGCAGCAAATTTCTCTTCACAGCGACTGCAAGTACTTGACGGGGGTGCCATGCTTTTAATTAGTTGAACAACAAAAAAAAAAACAAAAAACGAGCGTTCGGAAATTAATAAATTACAACGTAGGTCTACCGCGTTCTTGAAACGCAGAAACAGGTTCTTGTAACACAAATTTATACTAAATTAATATAGAATTAAGCTACCGACAAAAGATCTGTAAAAGAAGAGTATTTATAACACTTATCTGTCCGCGATTCGACCCGATTTTTTCCTTTTTTTCACACGGTTTCTGACCTCTCGAAGCACGGTAAAATGAACCTTATGACTGCACGTTTTCTGATTGATTTGAAAAACAAACAAGGCAAGCCACGTGCAGTAGCCTTGGTTTGATCAAATAATATAGTACTGGATAACGTCAATAAATGAAATATATTCGTTAATGAATGATTAGTAGCACGAAGTAATTTAGTTAAGAATGCACGGAACACTTTTTTTTTAAAACACTTCAACGAAAACCACTTATTCAATTGATAACACTTGACACTCGATAAAACACGTCTGTTCACAAGGAAAGACTGATCACATATATGTGTGTATGTAATATATATATATATATATATATATGTGTGTGTGTGTGTATATATGTGTGTATATATACGTTTTGCGCGTTCTGTTCAAGTGATATTAATGATTTAGAACTCTATGAAGAACTTAAAGTACTTTGCAGGTTTATACCTGAGAAAACAGATCTCGGAAATGCCCTTGTTTATATAGTGCAAAAACAACTAAGTGAGATTTATCCTAATGTTTATGTTGCACTTCGAATAGTATTAACCATCCCAGTTACTGTTGCTTCGGATGAAAGAAGTTTCTCGCGTCTCAAACTTATTAAAACATATTTGCGTTCCACCATGTCTCAAGTGAGATTGCAATCATTAGCTATGTTATCAATAGAAAATGATATAACAAATTCATTAGATTATTCTCAATTAATTGGAGAGTTTAGCTCGAAGAAAAGTAGAAAAGCATTGCTGTAATATTCAAGGAGCATCTGAACCAAATATTAAAGCATTAATATTTAGCCTGATAAGTCGATCGCTCACTATTATAAAAAATGAAATGTCAACATCTCTTATACATCACAAATGAAAAACGTTTGTATACTATGGAAAGTCATTACCTATAATATTATATAAATCTTAGAAATCATTGTCTTATATTTTCGATACAAATCTTGATTCATATTATAATTTATACTTATTTGTATGGTTTATTTATATTTCTTATACAATTTCCATGCGTGATTATTTTGGTTTGGTTTAATTTTTAAGTGCTGGCATAGTTCTGTCTATGCGGGATTCTAATATTGCTGGTATAGTACCGATAATTAAGTCCATATTTTCATATATATAGGCCTAGGGCCTCGCAATTTCTAGATCTGCCTAGGGCCTCGCAACGTCTAGATCCGGCCCTATATATATATATATACTAGCGTTCAAAATTATGGAAACACTTTAAAATGCTGATTGTGTAATAATAGAAGTCTTTTATACGTTACAGGAAGTAAATTGATATGTCTGTCCAATTAAGGAGCTTTCAAATGTGGTGTTTTGTTACATGTAGACTTACGAGCAATCAATAGTGAAAGGAATTGTATTTAATGGTGACATGACGTTTGGATTAAAATAATTGGGGTGCTTTCCTGTTAACGGGAATACCCAACCGCCCGCCATCATCTGGACTCGTATCTTGCGGAATTCATGCGGCGACAACGTACCGAAAGCAGCGACGTTTTTTCTGCGATTTTAGATGACAAAGACATTTTGGCCCCCTACTAACTGATTAATTATCGCTTACATATTAACTAATTTCATTTAAATAATTAATAAATTCCGTACTTACGTATTATCGGGACGACCAAACTGTTTATGATGTATTTTTGCTTTCGTCATTTTCGTTTAAACTAACGAAAATATCACAACTTAACCTAACCAATTATCAAAGGCGTACAGTTGACCTAACCGGGCATTCAATTAACTTAACTGGGCATTCAGTTGACCTAACCGGGCATTTTCCGTTATATTAACCTGTTAGGTTAATTCAATGCCCGGTTACGTCAACTGTACGCCCTTGATGATTGGTTAGGTTAAGTTGTGCATATTTTCGTTAGTTTAAACGAAAATGACGAGAGCAAAAATACATAAACGGTTTGGTGGCGGGCGGTTGGGTATTCCCGTTAACAGGAAAGCACCAATAATTGTTTATGTTCACAAAAATATTGATATTATTGGTTAGAATGTTTTTCTGTTATTTGTATTTATACATTTTATCGCATTTTCCTTCAAAAATGTAATTTGACTCGTGAAACCTGCACCTGAACATTGGTAACACTGTACCCTTCTCTTACGGATATTTCTGTAGTGTAACTACCATCACACGTTCTTGTACATCCATCATCATTTATGGCCTGTAGAAAATAAAATAAAAATATAATTATTTCAGCAAAATAGATAGGGCCTGTTGGACCACCCTGTATATGAAATAATTTTAAGCGTTAAGTAATAAACATCAATGGTCTTAGATTATTAGAATCCATTTATATTTTTAAACTTAAACCTTCTTTAAATCATAACTTTGCTATTTCTCTCAACGTTTTAAATGTAGGATTTATTTAATAATTTTTTCTCTTTATAATTGTTTTAAAAATTTTACCTATTTTTTAACTTTTTTTTAATTCTCAAATTTATAATTGACCTCTTTTGAATGTTTTAATGTAATGTTAAAATCTAATATACTATTTCAGAAATGAAGCCTTATATATATATATATATATATATATATATATATATATATATATAGATAGATAGATAGAGATAGAATATATATATATATATGTAACCGTTTTTTTGCGCACACCTACAGGTCGCTACAATTGGTGTAGAACAATGCGGTTTTCACCATTCGATGCGTCTTTTTATTGTGCAGTGCCCATGCTAAAAAAAAATCCCTAACATAATTCCTTCCCCCTTTTAGGGGTACAGTTCCTCCCATGCCTGTACACGCATTTTTTAATTTTTAATCATAATATTGGCACAAAATAAGTCAATATTTACTAAACATTTAATATCATTCGATTCACAACAGATTTATTTATCGATTCAATTTAAAAAAGTATATGTTTTTAAAATTCATAAAGAACTTTTTGCAAAAAACTAAAAACAAACATGCATTTTTAAAATTCAATGATTTTTATACAAAATATTTTGATATTTGTTATAATTATAACATTTTTCGATTCACAAAAGATTTCTTTATCGATTCAATACAAAAAATTACATAATTAAAACGGGAAATTTAAATAAACACGAGTTTCAAGTTAAACGAGCCACACTCGAAATTATTTACCGTGACTTTTGTGCGTTTTATTACTGTGGCTTTTGTGCAAATAATTTTACGTATACACAAACAATTTGATAGGATATTGATTTATCATTCTATTTTTTAGTTGTCATAGAAATACGTTAATTAAGTTATCTGATTAGATACGCTTTTATAGTTGAAGATCATTTTTAGAAAATTATTTATTTTCCCCACTTTAAAATATTACAAAATTTCTATTAGGTATCCTAATATCATTATGCCTGTCGCTGTAAGAAAATAGCAATTATTTTCCATTTTATGAAAATTTCGGACCCCCCAGGCCTACAAAACCAATTTTCCCCTTTTCTTTATCAAAAATTGTTGATTTTCGGAAGTCTTTCGGTTATAAATTTGTACCAGTCTATTGTTTATCTATAATAATAATAATAATAATAATAATAATAATAATAACAATAATAATAAAAAGACGTGTGTGTGTGTGTGTCTGTATGTGTGTGTGTTCCAGCCATCAGCCATAACTCCAAAATGGAAGCAGTTACAAACATGAAACTTCACACACATATTGATTAGGTTCCGAGGTTGTGCACGTGGGTGTTAATAAATTAAATTAATTTTAAAACATTAAATGACGTCATCAAGATCATTACGAAACCTATGGTAAAATTATTGAATACCCGGTTAGGTTCATTGAATGCCAGGTTAGGTCATCTGTACGCCCTTGACGATTGGTTAGGTTGTCGTGATATTTTCGTTGGCTTTAACGAAAATATCATGACTTAACCTAACCAATCGTCAAGGGTGTACAATTAACATAACCGGGCATTCAATTAACGTACCCGGGCATTCAATTAATCTAATCGGGCATTCAGTTGACCTAACCGGCCATTTAATTAACCTAATCGGGCATCATTACTATTATAATTTAGCAAAAATGTGTCTGCCTGTCTGTCCGCAGAAAAAACTTTTACGTTTCTGAACCGATTTCGACCGAACTTCGTATGGTGGATGGGGGTGATGAGTAATGAACGAAAATATATGTGACACCCCACCCCCCACCACCACCACCACCACCAATTACTGGGCCCGAGGGCCCACAGCACCGCGATAAAACTATAGAAAAGAACGCAGCAATGAAAATCTTGAGCGTCACATTGTGTCAATATTTGTGAAGCTTAAGATTTTCATGACTATAGTTTTATTGACCAAATAATTGAACCCCCAGTAATTAGGGGCCTGCGACCCCCCAATTACTGTCGGTTCAATTATTTGGTCAATAAAACTATAGAAAAGAACGCAGTCATGAAAATCTTGAGCTTCACATTCGAGTTTTCGTATCAAGATTTGTGAAGTTTTAGATTTTCATGGCTGCAGTCTTTTCTGTAGTTTTATTGACCGAATAATTGGTTCGCCAGTAATTGGAGGGCCACAAGCACCCCAATTACTGAGGCCCAAGGTGAGAGGAATGGGAACGATATCCAGATAAAGGGCTATTGATGTTCAAAATAAAATACGCCGTAGGTCCACAATTCGGTTTGGGTCGAAGGTCCAAGCACCGCAGATCTAGCAAAATCGGCGCGTAGCGCTGATCTTTTGCTAGTGTAATCTATTTCATAATTCTTATTTTGTAATTATTTTTTTTAAATTTTACTTATATTTTATTTTTTTTAATTTATAATTTATCTTTTGAATGTTTTACTGAAGGACTTAATAATTTTTTAGTTTGTTTTGAAAGTTTTGCTAATCTTTTACTTTTTATAATTTCAGAATTTATCCTGAAGATGAGGGCTGTATCCCTCGAAACGTCGGATCTATATTAAAGTCATGATGTATGTTGCATCCTTGGCCTTCCTTTTTATTGTATATGTAGGTTGTCCCAGAAGTCTGGACTCATAGGGAAAATAGCCATTATATATTTAAAGTGAAACAAACACATTTTTAATGTCAGTTTTACATATTTCAGGAAAGAAAATACCCTGATGGCTCAGTATACCAATCAAGGGAAGGTGCAACTGGTATTGCTACATGTTTCCGGTAAAAGCCAGAGGGAGGCATGTTCGTGAAATAACTGACATGCCTCCCTCTGGCTTTTTACAGAAACATGTAGCAATACCACCTCCACCTTCCCTTGATTGGTATACTGAGCCATTAGGGTATTTTCTTTCCTGAAATATGTAAAACTGACATTAGAAATGCGTTTGTTTCACTTTAAAAATATAATGTCTATTTTCCCTAAGAGCATACTGAAACCAATGCGAAATAATATATTATATATATACTATATATATATATATATAAAGAACGACGCTTGTGTAGAAGAGGGTTCCGCACAAGATGAAGGGGGAGAACGAGCAAATGAAAAATGAGGTACTTCCCACGAATCGAACCCGGGATCATCCAATTGCCGGTAGGATATGCTAACCACTGCACCAAGGACCCCGATTACTCAGTACCCGTAATTCTCCTACATACGAGCGGAATCAAATGCCCTGAGGGGGCACCTGCGCATGCTGTACATATATACATTTTAACTGTAAACAACACACAGTATAATTAATGTAAAAAACGACGCTTGTGTAGAAGAGCGTTCCGGACAAGATGAGGGAGCACGAGCAAATGAAAAATGAGGTACCTCCCAGGAATCGGGGTCCTTGGTGCAGTGGTTAGCATATCTGACCGGCAATTGGGTGATCCCGAGTTCGATTCCTGGGAGGTACCTCATTTTTCATTTGCTCGTTCTCCCTCCTCATCTTGTGCGGAACCCTCTTCTACACAAACGTCGTTCTTTACATTAATTATACTGTTTGTTGTTTGCAATTAAAATGTATATATGTACGGCATGCGGAGGTGCCCCCTCAGGGCATTTGATTCCGCTCGTATGTAGGAGAATTACGGGTACTGACTAATCGGGGTCCTTGGTGCAGCGGTTAGCATATCCGACCGGCAATTGGATGATCTCGGGTTCGATTCCTGGGAGGTACCTCATTTTTCATTTGCTCGTTCTCCCTCTTCATCTTGTGCGGAACGCTCTTCTACACAAGCGTCGTTCTTTACATTAATTATACCGTGTGTTGTTTGCAGTTAAAAAAATAATAAAAATAATATATATATATATATATATATATATATATATTATATAGAACTTTCTCATTATACATTAACGTCTCATGGCCGAGTGAGTGGCGTGGCGGCTCGCAAAATTAGGATCTTTAGTAACATCGGTTCGAAACTTAATGAAAATAAACTGACATGGTATTTAATTGATATTTTCTCCAATAGATGGCGCCACTCACTTTGATTAAATTATTTTCAAGGAATCAGTTCCCCGAAAAATATTTCATCAGGTATCGAAGTTTGATGAAAATACTGTCGTCAACTGAGGACAATTGCTCAATAAAAGAATTTTCAACATCCTGATAAAAACTGCAATCTCAGTGCATGCATGTTTCATTGATGTGTGACACACACAATATAACAAAGCAGCGACGAATTTCTAAAAAAAAAAAAAATTGACGAACTTTGTTACCAACGGGACACGTTCAGAGAGACAACTCCGTTTGACATCGTGCAAAAATCAACAAATGAACAAACATTTGTTCGTGTTCCCAACTTATTTCTGAAGATCAATGAGTTAGACTTAATTTTTTAGTGTTTTGCTCACAAACTGACCTGGAGACTCTTGTTACTTTCTTTATCATAGTGTGGGTGTGTGTGTGTGTGTGTGTGTGTGTGTGCAACAACCGGGTAAGTGAAGCTGAGTGTATGATAATTAACAGAGGTAGTGGGCAGACATGGGGTAATGGTAATAGTAATAGATTATTACAGGATTTTTCAAGTAATAGTAATAGATCATAATTTTTTGGCTGTAATAGTAATAGTAATAGAAGGCAAAGTAATAGATAATAGTCTATTACTTTTCTATTACAGTGCCAATGGACATATTGTGTGAACAAAGAAATGCAAAATGAACTCAATCTACTCTAAACTAAAATAAATATGTATGTGAACTAATAGTGGCAAATTTTTCCTTCAATAAAGTAAAATTTATCAAGACCTACAGTCTCTGAAATTGTAATGATTTAGTTGAAACAACTATTTGTTATTTGGCTGCCGTTCAGCCTCATCCTGGATCCTGGATCCCTGAATCCAGACACTGCGACATCGCCAGCTCAATACCATCTCACACAGGTATCCCCCAAGGGGCCTTGTGAATCGGGATGCTGGGAATGTAGTCGGGGGTCATGATGAGGAGGCATCTTGGACACTGGTGGTAAGGAGGGCCGGAAGCGAGCGACCCCTCCGATAACTGCAACCACTGCAGTAGCTAATGGTGGTGGTCCCTCAAAGGGGTCTGGTCCCATTCATGCACCGGCTAGAGGGAGTCAGCCTGTGGCAAAGGCTGGCAGAGAACGGCGGGGTATCAGGTGCTGCCAAAACAGATCGTATGATGGCTGTACCAACGAAGACCGCAAACATTTCGTCTCGAGATGTCGACCTGATCTTACGGCCGAGGAGCTGCAGGCATTTGTGGAAGATAAAGTGAACCTTCAAGTTACATGTAGGAAAATTGACTCCAGATGGACTACGTACAGTTCTTTTCAAGTTACAGCAGTCTGTGATGATCCAGGGGCATTTATGGATCCAGCAGTATGGCCGGAACGGGTAAATGTACGGCGGTTCTATGAGAAGGGAAGAAAAACACCTGCAGCCCCTCTCGCAAGTGCTGGAGAGGGTAATTATGGAGACATCATGCGTCGTACTGTGGAGGAAAATCCAGCTGGGTCCAATGCTGTAACTGCTGTGCCTGGTATAAGTGGAATTCAACATGTAGAGATGGCTGGCAGAACTCCTGCATCTTCCTAATTGCAACATTCAAGGTAATCTCTTATAACTGTAGAGACCTAAGTTTAGGCAATAACAGCAAACACAGGCGGATCATAATTGATAAGCTGTTAGAGGATGTTGATATTCTCTGTCTGCAGGAAACATGGTTATGGAAACAGGACTTAAAGGACCTGAATAGCTTGTCCAGTAACTTTATGGGATAGGGGAGGCCACCAGAGATAAACAAGATGGTCTCCTTGCAGGCCACCTACCTGGTGGGGTAGCTATTTAATGGAGGTTGGGGTATGGGAAATATATTAGTGAATTAAAACTTGGTTTGAATTGGCTAACTGGAATAAAAATTTGTGTAGACAATAAAAAATTTGTAATTCTGTGTATCTATATGCCTTTTCAGGCAGTTGATAATGAAGATTACCTCATTAAATTGGAGCAGGTCAGCAGTATTATTGATGAGTTGGATACGACATGTGTAGCTATTATTGGTGACTTTAATGCTAACGTGCTTAATGATATAATTCTTTGTTTAGCAACCACTTAAAAGCCTTCTGTGAAGATAATAACTTGACCCTTTCATCCATGTGTAGTCTTCCTGGTGATAGCTTTACTTATGTTAGTGATAGTTAGCACACCACCTCATGGTTGGATCATTGTATTTGTATGTTCATTATACACAGTGATTCACTGGCCTACTTAGTCAGTGCTCCAGACAACTATCTCTTAATCTTCTATGGACCTCTTGTATAATGTTTGTACCTGTTGAGTCTGAAAATAGTGTTTGTTTGTTTCTTTGTTAACACACTGCTTCTAATTGCATTTAAATAGATATAAAGATCCTTTTCAAATGAGTGAAGTATCCCACATACAAAAGTAATAGTAATACATGACCAAGTAATAGTAATAGATGAAAATTAAATAGTAATAGAAGGAATCAAAAGTAATAGTAATAGAAACCCAGTAATTGACCCCATGTCTGGTAGTGGGGTAATATATTCTGAGGTACTTTTGGTACCTCGAACATTAAAAAATTTGACAAATATTAAGTTTCGGGGACACCAGTTTTTCGGACCCTTGACTGGCCGAAAGTTGGTCACGTGGGAATTAACTGACCAACCTAAAATGACAACCTTACGAACTATAACCTAACCCGGACGTAAAACTCGCCATGATTAGCCCAATCGATGAAATGGGCGGGTCATCGAAATCTGGTGTCCACAAAACTTAACACATATATACATATATAGTTAGGTTGACCTGTACCCCGCAACCCAAACCCCTAAAAAGAATATATATATTTTTTCTAGAACATTATTATCATTATTAATATTATACAGCTGGTGAATGATATGTCACTGAACAACATTAGCGATATGGTGTTGATAAAGATAAATGATTAAATGAAGGGTTTTTAGCGAAGTTGGTCGGTGTACCCGGGGCCCCTTTTGGATGTGGTTACAATAATTCACTCAGACGAAAAATTCCAGAACGTGCTCTAACCTCGCAATCTGACAAACCCAAACCTTTGAACTGCTTCACGGCATACAACAAATGAAAAACTCCATTGGAAAGACGAGCGTAAACAATGTTCTTATACTTCATATATTAAATAAATACAAAAAATTACCATACAAGAAATAAGGATACACATACAATTCAAAAACAGTAACACACTAATCCCCAATATACAATTCCTAACCTATCTAAACAATAAGGTTTGTACTCACGAATCCTCTGTTGCAGAGATGCAAATTCTTTAACAAGATGTCATTCCCCAGAGCTGAAGCCTGGAATTATCATTGACAGCAATTTAAAACGTACTCATAGAAATAAACTACAATTTGAATAAGCCAAAATATTATATTACAAAAGTAAAGCTGAATTATGATACATTAAGCTTAGATTACGTTTTACGATCAATGATACACTATGACAATTCTCTTACCCGTATCGGGCATCTGTACGTAAACTAAACTAATCAGGAGTCGACATTCACGTTCAAAGCGTATATGTACAAAAATACTAATAAATATTTGCATTCATTATTTATTAACGTATGCCAGTTATAACATAAATTCTTAACTACAATTGGTAAAACTTTACAATGCAGAAAGTGCTCCCCGAAGCCTATAAGCTACGCCCATATTTTCAGATCAGCGGACGCCATGGTGACGTCAGCATGACGTCATAAACGTCATGGTGACATCTTAATGATCTGAAAATGTGTGTGTGGCTTACGGGCTCTCTCAAAGTTGTCTGGATTAAAATTTTACTCAAACTTCACTTCTTTGGCCTGGCTTTATAATATAATAATATATACAAGCCAAGCCAAAGAAATAAGATTTTGGTGAAATTTAAGAATTCAGACACAGCTTGGAGACAGAGCCCATAATTAATAACCTAGCCTTCCTAACCAACCTAACTAATAACTAAGCTCCCAATTTTACCAACTGTTCTTACCTTCTACAAAGTGAACACACGAGTTACTTCTTCTAGAAATGCATCACACTTGCGTAATTATATACTTAGGAGAACCTAATGCGACTCGGTGGTATAGTGATTAGCATCACTGACTACAAATCCATCGGCCTCGGGATCGAGACCCGGTGACGGCAGGCGGCGCTCAGCAAAACCCAGTTTTTCATCCTTCTACACAATAAAGAAAGTGGTTGGTAGATAAATGGATACCCTGGGTGGCCTAGTGGTTAAGACGCTGGGCTGCTGTTGGGGCGTGGTTCGGATTCTACTTTAAACTGTAGGTCTAAGGTGGAGTGAAAAGCTTGATCTTCGTCAGAATGAACAATTCGGGCGGAAGCTAACCAAAGGTAGTGTAGTGTAGGCCGAGATACCCAAGTACAGTAATGAAAAGCCTACCTAGTCCTGCAAGCTAACTTGTTGGAGCTGTGCGTAATGTTTCCCATTAATTTTGTATAGTTCTTAAAAAATTATTAAGAGTATTTGGTAATTATTCGTTTTAGTGCTTTTCCTCCTTTCTGAACCAAAACACATTTTCCTGGTGTTTTGTGGTGTGATTTGTTCAAATCTGAACTTCGTTTCTTTGGGAAATGAGCCGTTTTGAGAAATTTTAAAATTGAAAATTTCTCAAAAACGGCTCATTTCCCAAAGAAACGAAGTTCAGATTTGAGCAAATCACAAAAAAACACCAGAAAAATGTGTTTTGGTTCAGACCTAACCTAACCTAAACAGACCTAACCTAACCTAAACTGATTGGGTTTTGTTGCCAGACCGTAATATCCAGCTCTTCACGTCTTTCCAACAACACTCAATATTTTGAATGTGAACGGTGTCTTCCACGAACCGCTGTGAATGGTGACTGTCCGGTGAATGTAGCCTAGATTTCCAAGTTGAGAATACGCACGCCACTCGTCGGAATAGATTGTAGTCCCAGGCCTAATATGTTGCTGGATCAGGCGAACAAGAGTTGTTGCGTCTCTCTGAGGAACCGCAAAACAACAGTAGTTTTTTGGAACTGCGTTCCAAGGTACAAAAACCCAGGCAATCGCAACCTCCGCAAACCATAATGAAAACCAGACTAAAGCATTCTTGAATGAGTATGTATATAAGAGATTCAAAATGTACGTCTCTGATTGGTCGGATAAGGTCACGTGAAACCAAAACGAGATGTAATTGGTTGTTTTGACCTATGTTTCCTAATTTTGCCACGAGATGTCTCCCCATTAAACTGGAGAGGGCGACGTTCGTTAAAATTTTAACAGCGTTAAGAGCTAAGTACTCGGTCAATGACCTATAATGGCTGCTTTACGTCTAAATTTTTTTTTTTTCATAAAAATAATTATTACATTTCCTTGATTTTTATCAGTTCCCTGAGGTTTCAAGGTGTCCTGAATACGAATGTATATGTTAAATTGTCATAGAATGTCTCCTTCTATCGAAAACGAACAAAGCATTAAAACGAATATTAACCGAGTATTTTAATATTTAATACATCATTAAGGTCTAAATAATCCCATAGGCCTTTGACTAATTATGTACCTTGGCGTACACCAAGGTAGGTTATCCTAAGAATAGGCCTACAACCCTCACACCGAATAGATCGAAAACCATATTTTTCATAATTTGTATGTATTTTACACTTCAACACTTCTCACAATTTAAATCACTGTTCACTGTTCTCAAATTGTAAGTACACAAGCAGTTCATACGGGTCCTCCAAGAACTTATACGAGTCATTTAATGTTGAAACAGAGATCTTCAGAAGAACACTCTCAAATTATGCCTGTCTTATCTTGTGAAATATAGGAATAGCCTATACTAATTGAATGACGTATGTGCACAGCTTTGTAATTGGAAGAAATATCGATGACGTCATAACGTCAGTTGCATCATGGATGTGGGTGGAGCATCACCGACTTCACTCTCCACTACAAGGATGCCGTTTTGAGTAATTTCGTATGCTAGAGTGGAAAACAATTGCGTATCATCGACGGACGTGAAACTGTCGGACCTCATATCATGTCAATGCGGAATAACTCCTCAATTTTCAAATATGACAATTTTAATATGAAAAACGTAATAAATGTTAATAGAAAGCATATATAAGGTGTTTTTATTCAATTCCTTTTTATAGTTAACATATACGAGGGCCACTCAATATATTTTGCCCCACCTTTTTTTTTTTTTTTTCCAAGTTTCCTTGTAAGTTCCAGAAATTTTGTACACAAGTAGTTACATACCTTTTTAACAAGTTTTTATTTTTCCATAATTATAGTCTCCATCATTTTCTATGGCTTTCCTCCACCTCGAAACAAGGGCCTTTATTCCTTGCTGGTAAAAGTCCGCTGGGTTCCGCGGGAGTCACCTCTTAACCTCTCAACAACCTCATCGTCACTGAAACTTTCTTCCACGAATTCATTGGCCCAAACAAATGGAAGTCTGAAGGTGCCAGATCCGGGCTGTATGGAGGGTGGGGTAACACAGTCAAGCGCATTTTTGTGATGGCCTCTCTTGTTCGCAAACTGTTGTGTGGTCTTGCGTTATCGTGCAAAAGAAGGACGTCTTCCAGTTTTCTCTCCCCTCGAACTCACTTTATACGTCTCTGGAGACTCTGTAGGGTAGCAATATATGCCTCAGAGTTGATTGTTTGTCCTTTCTTCATAACGTCCATCAGAATCACCCCTTTCATGTCCCACAAGATGGTGGCCATAACCTTTCGTGCAGAGGGAGCCATTTTGAAATTTTTCTTGCGTGGGGAGTCTGCGTGATGCCACTCCATTGATTGGCGTTTTGTTTCAGGTTCAAAGTGGTGTACCCGAGTCTCATACCCAGTCACAATTCGTGAAAGGAAGTCACCCCTTCTGTCTCGTATCGAACCAACGACTCGGAAGCAATTTCTTTTCTTTGGGCTTTGTGATCTTCAGTCAGTTCGTGATGAACAAACCGTGAACACACTTTTGAGTATCCCAGTTGCTGAATTATCGTATTCACACTTCCTTCACTAATTCCTAGCTCCAGTGATAACTCCTTGTATGTGACGGTGACGCGCCGATTTGATCGAATGATACTGTTAGTACGTTGCACAGTGTGAGATGTCACAGCCGATGCCGGGCCACCGCTGCGTGGCTCATCATCGAGGCTGGCTCTCCCTCTCTCCGATGATCTCACACGTTTAGACCAGCGTCCAACTGTGCTTCGATCAACAACAGCATCTCCGTAAACGTTTTGTAGACGTTTGTGAATATTTCCAACTGTTTCCTTCTCTGCAGTTAATAACTCGATAACAGCTCTCTGTTTACGACGCACATCACTGTCAGACGCCATTTTCGAAACTGCGTTAACCATCGGTTTTATACAAGGAAAATTCCGGTTATGTGAAGCACAAAAAGTTCAAACTTACGGCCCAAAAGATATTTCAGCCCCATGGCCTATTATTTAGCTAAGAAAAACGGGTGGAGCAAAATATAGTGAGTGCCCCTAGTATTTTATAATGGATTATAGAAAGGAGCCATATGTGTGACTATGGGCAAGCAATGACAAGCATTCTAATTCTTCTCGCTTTTTATGGCATCTAGCTAAGAACATCTTCAACAACTTTACTTCCTCTACTTTTGCTCTTTTCCATTCCGACGGCACAGTTGCCGTCTCTTCTCCTGACAAAGCTGAACTCTTCGCTCAAACTTTCGCTTACAATTCAACCCTGGACGATTCCGGTGCTGTTCCTCCATCTCCTTTCCCTCTCTGACTTTATTATGTCCCAAATTAGAATCTCTTCTAAAGATGTTTTTTCTGCCCTATCTAAGCTCAACTCTAGGAAGGCGGTCCTGATGGTGTTCCTCCTGTTGTTCTTAAGAACTGTGCTTCTGTTTTGACACCCTGCCTTAGCAAACTCTTTCGTCTTTGTCTCTCATCTGGTACTTTTCCATCCTGCTGAAAGTTCGCTTTCATTCAGCCTGTCTCAAAGAATGGTGACCGCTCTCAACCCTCCAACTATCGTCCAATTGCTTTGATTTCTTGCCTTTCCAAAGTTTTTTAATCTATCCTTAATAGGAAGATTTTTAAACACCTTTCTTATCACAATCTTCTTTCGGATCGTCAGTATGGATTCCGCAAGGGACGCTCTACTGGCGATCTTCCTGCATATCTCTCTGACTCTTGGTCATCCTCCTTTCGGGATTTCGGTGAAACTTTTGCTATTGCGCTAGACCTATCAAAATCTTTTGATAGAGTCTGGCACAAATCTTTAATTTCCAAACTGCCCTCCTTCGGTTTCTATCCTTCTATCTCTGTCTTCAACTCTAATTTCCTTTCTGGCCGATCTGTAACTGCAGTTGTAGATGGCCATTAGCCAATGTTCTTCTCCAAAAGCTATTAACAGTGGTATTCATCAGGGTTCTGTCCTGTCACCCACGCTTTTCCTTTTATGTATTAATGATCTTTTAATTCGCACTTCCTGTCCTATTCATTCCTATGCCGATGATTCCACTCTTCACTTCTCCACCCGCTTCCCAAAGCGTCCCCTCTCAACAGTCACTTCATGATTTGCGTGGGACAGGTATGGAGTACCTGACCTCTGATCTTTCTGCTATCTCTGATTGGGGCAGAGAAAACCTTGTGGCTTTCAATGCCACTAAAACTCAGTTCCTCCATCTGTCTACTCGTCACAATCTTCCACACGACTATCCCCTTACCTTCAACAACACACAACTCAATCCTTCCTCTTCTCTTAACATTCTTGCCGTTTCCTTTTCTCGTGATCTTTCCTGGAAAGATCACATATACTCTCTTTCCAAAACAGCTTGTAAGAGGTTAGGTGTGCTGTAACACTTCCGCGGTTTCTTCACCCCCACTCAGTTGCTGTCTGTACAGGAGTCTTGTTTGCCCCTGTATGGAGTATGCTTCTCATGTTGGGTGGTTCAACCCACACAGCCGTACTTGACCGGGTGGAATCAAAGGCTTTTCTTCTCATCAATTCCCCGCCTCTTACTGATTGTCTTCAATCTCTCTCTCTTCGCCGCAATGTTGCCTCACTCTCTCTTTACTATCGCTATCACAACGGACATTGCTCTTCTGAACTCTCTAACTACATGCCTCCTTTTTTAAGGAGAGCACGCAGAACCAGACTTTTTACACTTTCTCATTCCTTTTCTGTCCAGCTATCTAATGTAAGGGTTAATCGGTACTTTCAATCTTTCATCTACTCAACCGGTCAACTCTGGAACAAGGGCTACGTCGTAGTCAATGTCGTAACACCGCTTCCCGTTGATCAGCGAAGTTAAGCGGCATTGGGTTTGGGTAGTAGTTAGATGGGAGACCGTCCTCCGCGTCCAGATTATGTAGCGACGCGTGGTTCGGATCCCACGTAAAGCTGTAGGTCCCCTCCGTCATATGACCTTAGATGTTGCGAAGGAGGTTAAACAAACGCAATAATTTATTTAACTCTGGGACAATCTTCCTCAATCCATTTTTCCTCCTGCGGATGACCTCCCATCTTTCAAACGCAGAGTATCTAGGCATCTCTATGGGAGGGGCGCTTATGCGGGCGTTTGCCCTTGACCCCTCCTTCCTGCATAAAAAAAAGTGCATCGACGAACCCCATTCTGTTCTATTCCATGTATCAATCCATATGGGAAGTATTTTGTGTAAATATGGTAAGGGATGATATATTTTATCTATTTTGTACATATGAAATCTGTAATAAAACATGAAAATGAACAAAGTTGGTAGTCTATTAATTCACACCAAAAAATGTAAATTATATATATATATATGTATATACAGGGTGTCCCAGGAGGAAATGTCAAGAATGCACCATTTCACTCTTTGGGTATTTCTAAGTAGAAAGTATTATATCGATATGGGTCTGATCCCCAACCGTTACCGAGATACAGGCCTCTACATTTGGGTAATTAAAACATAATAAAAAGGCGATCTTAGATACTATTTAATGACACTTGTGGTTTACAAAAAGTACAAACATACAATACACTATTGCACTTAATGCAGAATGGTTTCAAAGTGACCCACTCCTTCTTCAATGCACGCGGCGAGCCTCCGATCCATTGAGTCTTGCCAAGGAAAACGCGGAAGTTCATTTCTGAGGTTTATGAACGCATCCTGTATACGTGCAACCAACTGCTCCCTAGTTTCGGGCTTATCCCGCTGATAAACGTTACTCTTCAAGAACCACCAGACAAAAAAATCTAGCGGAGATAAGTCAGGCGAACGAGGGGGCCATGCCACAGGTCCTCCACGTCCAGTCCACCTTCCCGGAAACCGTAGAGGCCTGTATCTCGGTAACGGTTGGGAATCAGGCACATGTCGATATAATACTTTCTACTTAGAAATACGGCAAATACCCAAAGAGTCAAATGGTGCATTCTTGACATTTCCTCCTGGGACACCCTGTGTATATATATATATATATATATATATATATTATATATATATATATACAACAAGGCATCTGATGGATGTTAAAATATTCAAACTAATTATAAATCTGATTGCTGACAGACATATTAATATTCTCCTTAAATACAGTGAAATATATTTCAATCTGTAGAACCTGTATGAATAACAGAATAACTTAAATCAAATTAGGCATGCCTATGCCACATTTTCTAAAAACTAGAATAACCAGAGAAAACGTGCCGAATTGTGACGTCATATACGTACGTATGCGGAATAGTGGCAGCCTTGCTCCACTATCCAGACGAGTCAGAGACAGTTTCTCCTTTAATAAAAGTTTACTAAAATAAACATAAATTCAACAGCTCGTTGTACAGACTTCCTTTTAATTCTTTCATTTACGAATAATCCTTCTTTAAAACAAAAAGTTCAAGACTTTTTCTTATTCAAAACCAAGTACAGGAATACCTCGAAATTCGTTGTCAATCTTTTACTACCTATAGTTTCGCAATCCGTCGTCCATATTCGCAGATTCGTCGTTTTTTTCAAAAATGTGAAAAAAAACGATCGAAATTGACGAAATTCAACTGTTTACCAACGCAATATACATTATATTTTGTCGAAAAACGAGTAGAATTTGATTAATAAATCTGTTTAATAACATAATAAAGTAAAATGTTTTCTCATTGAAACATGTTATAATCTACCTCGAATTTCGTCGTGTTATTCCGGAACAAATTAACGACGAATTTCGAGATATTCCTATATTTTAGTAACTGGTCACTTTCATATGAACACACATTTTGGCTACCTTTTCTCACAACTAAACTAAACCAAAATAAACATGAAGAAGCATTTGCAGAAAAGTTACATTTTGGTACGATATACAGGGTGGCGCAAAAGTCGCGCACAATAGACATTTTCAGTGTTTATATTTTTTTTTTTTTTAGGTAGGGGATGACTGCGAAATTAACAATAGACGAGAGGGCGAACTTGGTTTTAATGTATGGAATACTAGGTACTACAAATCGATCAATTGCTACAGAATTTAAATTCTGTACTGATTGATCGTTTGTCCCAGTGAGAGATTAGACCAGGGTGGGGAACCTGCGGCCTTCTGCGGCTTATCGAGATAAATCTTAATTTATATAAAAACCATGAATTCCAAGCAGTTATAATAATATATAACAGAATATAACTACTGAACTCTTACAAAATAGATACTAGCTAATGCTAAAGCATCGCGCCGAATGTAAAGTGAACGAAATATAACTAACTTTATAAATCATTCACACCCATATGTACAAAACACATGTAGACGTAAAAATAAGAAAAATGAACGCACCTTTATGAAATGATGTGTTATTTGCGCCAATTGCCCGCTTCAGTTAAAGCTTTTCCAGAATTCTTCGTACACCTAAGTTTTTCAAATCTTCACTTATTTACATTTTTATCGCAAGGACAAGTATTAGTCAAAATTTTATCTTTGCGAGAGCAATAATTGATTTTTTTCAAGGAAACAATCAACATTGTGAATTATCAGGTGCAAATTTTCACCGAGATGTTGCGTTTCTGTGATATAATGTCAAAGCAAAATGAGTTAAATATTTCGCTGCAAGGTAAAACTAAATCTATATATGATATGTGGCAAAAAATTCTGGCATTTAGAAAGAAGTTGTCGTTTTTCAAATCTCTTCTTGCTCAGTCGAAACTTTCAGAAGAACACTTTCCCCAGTTAACAAAAATAATTAATGAAAATGAAGAGTATAACTGTGAATCTTTCGAAAAATACGAATCTGTTTTAGACTCATTAATCAAAGAATACAATGAAAGATTCATTGATTTTGAAAAGCATGATATCACCCTGAAACTAGCTTTCAACCTCACTTAGTGATGTATCAAAGGCACCAGAAGAGTTACAAATGGAGCTTATTGAGTTGTCTGAAGATAATATCCTGAAATCTCTGTTTGATAGTAAGGAAGATCCCGTTGAAATTTGGAAAAAGGCGGTAGAATACCCTCGCCTTCGCGAACATGCTCGCCGATGATTTCGTGCTTTTCTACGACATACCGTTGTGAATCCACATTCTCATACTTGACACAAATCAAGAATTCGTTGAGAACACAGATGACAGATAAGCATCTGGAGGACCAATTAAAACTTAAAACCTCCATGTTAGAACCCGATATCACAATGTTGTCTCACCAGAAGCAATCTCAAAGAAGTTGTAGTGAATACTCTTATTTTAGTTTAAAGATAAATGTTAATTTTACCGTCTTGAATTTCGGAATAGTATAAATTCATTTTAAATTAGTTACCCCATTATAATTCAATTGTGAACCACATTAATACTAATTTTATGTATACTATATTATTTTATTGTATGTAAACATAATTAATTATATATCACAATTGTCAGTTAATTATTTATATTCAAATAATTATTTTAATCTAATACCATGTCCATTTTACAAATAAACAATAGAAATCCAAGGGTTATATTTTCCACCTTTGGTACTGTCGCAGTTCGCCTAACGGACTCAATACGGCTAGTGAGATAATCACTGGTTGGCACTTAACTAGCGGCAGTGCTTATGGCTACATCATCCAGGTTAACCTATACCGGATAGATGCGCTACGGTCCCAAGCCGTAGCTTGCCTAGGCCGACGACGACGACGTAAACCAACAATTGGTGACTCCGGAGTTGGATTCCCCCTTTTACCCGAACGACTAGGATTAGACTTAGACTGTAAACTTTCGTGCCATCACCCCTTCCCGAGCGACTAGGACCAGACTGTAACGTCGTTCGTGCCATCACCCCCTTCACCCGAGCGACTAGGACCAGACTGTAATGTCGCTCGTGCCCTCTGCCCCTCACCCCTGCCCGTGCGCTCTGTGCCTGCGCTCGTCTCAACCTCACTCCTTCGTGGTAACTTGTCGTCTTGCTTGTACGTCAGCAAGCATAGGAGAAGATGCCTGACGACGCTGGTGCCATCTCCCACTTGAGCGTAAAGGCCCCGTCTTGGCCGGGTGATCCATTTATTTGGTTCCACCAAGTGGAATCACAATTCAACTTGGGAAGGATCACCGCTAGCAGGACGAAATACGATCATGTTTTGTCCTCTCTACCAGCGAGCATCATCTCTGAAGTCCGTGACGTCATCGTGTCTACTTCCACGAGTGAGGACCCATACAACGATCTGAAGTCTGCCATCCTGTGCCGCACCACTGTCTCCGAGCGTGAGAAACTACATCAGTTAATCTCAAAAGAAGAACTTGGAGACCGTAAGCCCACTCAAATGCTGAGGGCTATGCAGTGCGCTCTAGGCGAACGCGCACAAACCTTCGATAAGGACATCTTTAGACAGTTGTTCTTGCAGAAACTTCCTCCATCAGCTCAGCGTGTCTTGGCCACTATGGATCCTGCTACTCCAGTTGATAAACTAGCAGAAACTGCCGACAAAGTAGTGGAGATTGACACAGCTCCGGTCAACAACGTGAACACACAATCGGAACTGGAGTTGAAAGTGAAAGAGTTAAGTCAACAACTCAACCACGTTTGTTCTCTGCTACAAAATCAACGGCAAAGAAGCCATTCTCGGTCAAGATTTACGAAGAGGCATCGTTCGAGTTCCGGGAAGATCTGCTTCTACCACTCGAAATTTGGAAAGAAGGCTAGGAAGTGCATCTCCCCTTGCAATTTTTCGTCGGAAAACCCCAGCAGCGAGTCCTAATGGCGTCTAGTACTCGCACTGCCAACCTGTTATTCATAAAGGACAGGAACTCTGGTGTCAATTTCTTGGTCGATACCGGAGCGTCAGTCAGTGTATTCCCTCAAAAATCTGGTCATACGCACTCGGAATCTCCGCCTCTATACGCTGCTAACGGTTCACGCATACCCACGTACGGTACTCAGTCGCGTGAACTAAACTTGGGCCTTCACCGATCCTTCAAGTGGATTTTCATCTGTGCTCAAGTGCGGCATCCCATAATCGGCGCTGACTTCCTCCAGCATTTCAAACTCCTGGTGGATCTTGACAAGCGACGCTTATGCGACCAGGCCACACTGCTTTCTGTTCTTGCCAAACAGGTTGCCCTTCCGGACGCCTCGAACTCTGCACTTTCCCTCGTTCCCCCTAATTCCATGTACCAGTGCCTTTTCCAACGATATCCAGGAATTCTTCAACCGATGCAGATGGGTGATACCATTAAGCACACCATTACCCATCACATTACAACAAAAGGTCCCCCTGTGTTTGCAAAACCCAGACGTCTTGCCCCGGACAAACTGAAAGCTGCCAAATCGGAATTCCAGCTTATGCTAGATCTTGGGATAATAAGACCTTCCAAAAGCAGTTGGTCCTCCCCTACACCTGGTCCAGAAGAAGTCAGGAGACTGGAGACCATGTGGGGATTACCGGTTTTTAAATTCGACAACCATCCCGGACCGATATCCGGTACCAAATGTCCAAGACTTTACTTCTCTTCTCCACGGCAAATCTATCTTCAGTAAAATAGACCTCGTTAAGGCTTTCCACCACATTCCCGTAGAGCCTTCGGATATTCCCAAGACTGCAGTTTGTACACCATTTGGGTTATTCGAATTTGTGAAGATGCCGTTCGGGCTACGGAATGCTGCGCAAACCTTTCAGAGGTTTATAGATGAGGTCACCAGAGGCTTAGACTTTGTTTATGCCTACATCGATGATTTGCTTGTGGCCAGCTCAACGGAAGAGGAACATAAGGAACATCTTTCACTCCTCTTTCAACGCTTAGAACAATACGGTGTTACTATTAATGCATCTAAGTGTGTGTTTGCACAGCCAACCTTGGAATTTCTTGTTCACACGATTTCGCAGCACGGAATTACCCCCTTCAGGACAAGTGTGAAGTGATAAAAAATTACCCTATGCCAAATAATCAGCGTGAGTTACGTCGGTTTCTAGGTTTGGTCAATTATTACCACAAGTTCATTACAAACTGTGCCAGTGTTCTTGCTCCTCTACACGCTATGATCACACACAAACGCAAGGTAACGAAATTGGTATGGTGTAGCGATAGTTTACAGGCGTTCGACAATGCCAAAAATGCTATCAATAGTGCATTGTCTCTGTCATTTCCTATCAGTGATGCCCCCCTAACTCTGACGGTCGATGCCTCAGATGTTGCGATCGGTGGGGTGTTGGAACAAACCATTAACGGTCAACAAGCACCCATCGCGTTTCACTCGAAAAAGCTGCAGCCAGCCCAAACGCGTTATAGTGCTTTCGGACGTGAACTTCTTGCTATTTACTTAAACGTGAAGCATTTTCAACATTTCCTTGAAGGCCGAGAGTTTTGTGTTTTTACCGACCACAACCCTTGGTCACTGTCTTCAATAAAAACAGCTGTAACCACTCTCCCAGAGTCATCAGGCAACTCGATTATATCTCGCAATTTACCACAGATATCCGCCACATCAAAGGTGTCTTGAACACTCCAGCGGATGCACTTTCAAGAATAGAGATTACTTCTGTTACCCTCAGCTCTACACTGTGGAATGCTATTGCACAGGATCAAGATAAGGATACGGAACTACAAGACCTGCTCAGAGAAGACTCCACTCACTCACTTTCCCTCAAGAAAATGAGTATGCCAGGATTGTCTGTGCCCCTCTATTGCGACGTATCAACAGCTGCTATTCGCCTTATGTCCCTCCATGTCACAGAAAAGCAGTCTTCACGGATCTTCATAAGCCCTCCCATCCTGGTATCCGTGCTTCGCAACACCTGGTTACCTCTCGCTTTGTTTGGCCCTCGATGCGGAAGGATGTCAAACATTGGACCAAAACGTGCCTTGCCTGCCAGCGTGCCAAAGTCCAAAGGCACACCAGGTCCCCCTTTGACGCATTTCCGCCCCCATCCCAGCGATTTGAGGTAATTCATGTAGACATTGTTGGCCCTCTTCCAGTGATTCAAGGCCAACGTTATCTGCTCACCTGTCTCGACCGCTTTTCCAGATGGCCTGAAGCCATCCCACTTCCTGATATCCAAGCGGACACTGTTGCAAGAGCCTTCTTCATGGATGGGTATCAAGATTTGGATTGCCGACAAAAGTCATCACTGACCAAGGTCGCCAATTTGAGTCTTCGCTTTGGAAGAAGTTTACCAGCTTGTTGGGTACAGTACATGCGCATACCTGTGCGTATCATCCGCAAGCTAACGGCCTCGTCGAACGCTTCCATCGCCAGCTGAAGTCATCCCTTATGTGTCACGAAGACTCCCATTGGATGGATAAGCTTCCACTCGTGTTGCTTGGTATTCGCTCTGCATTTAAGAGTGATCTGAAGACTACAGCGGCTGAACTAGTCTATGGAACAACACTGCGGCTACCAGGGGCTACTTCACTGCAGGGGATAAGTCATGCGATCCTACGGAATTCGCTCAAACACTTTCCTCTCACATGCAGTCCTTCAGCCTGTTCCCCCTCGATTGACTAGCCAACAGAACATCTTTGTTTCCCCAGCCCTCCAATCTTGCACCCACGTTTTCGTTCGTGTACCTCTCCAAAACGGCCTCTCCAATGTCCATATGACGGGCCCTATGAAGTTCTCCGACGTACGCGCAAATCATTTCTCATCCAGCGCGGTTCCAAGGTCGACAAGGTTCTATCGATCGTCTTAAGCCTGCGTTTTTGGAATCAACCTAAGCGAGGTACATGTAGCTACCAAAAAGGTCCAGGGGAAATCAGTGTCGTTCGGAACTCTTTGAACTTCCTCTCTGGTTGGGGAGTGTGTAGTGAATACTCTTATTTTAGTTTAAAGATAAATGTTAATTTTACCGTCTTGAATTTCGGAATAGTATAAATTCATTTTAAATTAGTTACCCCATTATAATTCAATGTGAACCACATTAATACTAATTTTATGTATACTATATTATTTTATTGTATGTAAACATAATTAATTATATATCACAATTGTCAGTTAATTATTTATATTCAAATAATTATTTTAATCTAATACCATGTCCATTTTACAAATAAACAATAGAAATCCAAGGGTTATATTTTCCACCTTTGGTACTGTCGCAGTTTCGCCTAACGGACTCAATACGGCTAGTGAGATAATCACTGGTTGGCACTTAACTAGCGGCAGTGCTTATGGCTACATCATCCAGGTTAACCTATACCGGATAGATGCGCTACGGTCCCAAGCCGTAGCTTTCCTAGGCCGACGACGACGACGTAAACCAACAAAGTCATTAAATTATTAAAAAGGTAAGTGAATAAATTATTCGTCTTAAAATGCATGTATACTCCGTGCTAGCTATTAATTTAAATAATATTAACAAAAGGTTTAAAATTACTGTAAAAAATAGTCACACTTATTGACTGCGGCCTCATTGAGGGCGGCAAATTTCAATGTGGCCTTCACACATAAAAAGGTTCCCCACCCCTGGATTAGACAGTCCCACTGTGACTGAAAAGGTTAATTTAATATTTTTATAGTCCAGAGAATGAAAATGGCTAAAAAATCACAAAAACAATAAATTTTTAATCATTTTTAAACATCACCACAGAAAAGTATCCACAAGTTGGAGTTGGTCTTTCACCAAACTGCGGTAAACAGCCAGGAAAGCTATGTCTGCCGGAGGAACTTCATTCCGACCAAACTCGAAGTATCGACAAAAATGAGCTACTTAACCTCACGGTCGTCCCTCGCGTTACACACAAACAATTTCTTACCATTCAACCACCACCCTAATTCATCTATATGTAGTATTTTATAGTCTTAAAGTTCGTATAAAAAGCTTTGCTTAAAAGTTGGTACTCATTTTATTATTTATTTCAAATTTTGGTTCATTGTTACAAATCTTGATTTGTACTGATTTAGTCGAATGTCACATGTCTGAGAAATTTTTGGCTGCTTCATGAATATAAAACTAAAATCTAGTTTCCATATACAAAAAATATATATATATATATATATATGGAGAGAGAGAGAGAGAGAGACGAGAGAGAGAGAGAGAGAGAACTCAAAGAATGATAATATGAGTATCAATATTTTAGTGGAGACGTTTCATTCTCTTTTTGAATATTTACTTTTAGTTGCTCAGTGGTATGCGACCGTGATTGTAGATAATACAGTTCCGGTGATCCCACAATTAAAAATGAACATTCGATAGTATGTGTTAACGTATCTGGTAAATGTTGCAAATTTTGAGGGTGAGTACCTGAAGGAAAAAGTGTATGGTACTAACCCAAAAATTTGCAACACTTATAGGACGCGATCGTTCGGGAAGTACCCAAAATCTCTACTATGAACAACTACTGTGGACCGATCTGTTTTGGGACATTGTGTCGCATGTTATGAACAAATGGTGGACATTTTTTACATTTCACAAAATGACCAATAAATGTATTTTTACACGCGGAAAAGGTACTGAGTAAAGTTTTTTATTAAGTGCAATTGTATCCAAAATAAACATTCAAAATCTGTCTACATTATTTGAATCACACGTGATCACCATGTGATTCCTTTCAATCTTTCAAAAGTTCCGTGCGATGATTCCTAATTTCACAAAGGTCAAGCTTGTCGTCCCTCCTTTCGAGTTTGCCTGGTGAAATAGTGAGTTGTTTCTTGTACTCTCCACCTCAAATAGCCAGGTACGTCCTGCTCATCGGGGATGTTTCTGAGCCAAAGGTCTAATCTTCTTTGAAGATGTCCACCGCAACCCACTCGTGTTCCTTAGATCTTTGGACAGCTGATTAAATAGTTTCGGTCCTCTCACAACAAAACTATTTCTTTCAGGGTTAAGGATGTTCCCTTTCTAGCCTTTAATTTGGGTACACGACACGTCTTCCTTTTCTACTTTCCACTGTTGTTTGGGGAGTTACAGGGGTTCAGAGTAAGATTAGGGACTAGTTTCTCCATATTCCAAGTGTAAATAATGGTGCATCTCTCTCTTCTCCTTTCCAGTGATTATAGGTTAATTCGCGTAAACCCCAGTAATTCAGTTCTTTGCACCCCTTGATCTTGGCTGTGAAGCTTCTCTGAATCCCTTCTAGCTGTCTAATGTCTTCTTTTTTATAAGAGCATATTAGGACCGAGCAGTATTACAATTTGGGTATGATCAGTGTTTTCAGTAGAGGAATCATTATATTCCTATCCCTTCGTTTAAAGCAGTGATGCACAAACCCTGGCCCGCGGGCCAAATGTGTCCCCCACGGGTCTTTTCAATTCAATGAAAAGGTTAGAATATAAAAGTGACCCAATTTATGACTTAGATGGAAAGTAAGTAGGCTAATACATTTAGTTATTTTCTTCGCTTGGCCCTCACATCAAAAAAGTTTCTGCACCACTGTTTTAAAGGTTCTCAGTATCTGCCCAGTTATTCTCTTTGCTCTGTTTACTGCTATCTTATTTTGTGCTTCAAATTTCGCATTATCAGTCATTACAATCCCTAAATTTTTTGCTTTAGAATTTCTCCAAATTTCCTGTCCATTTGGGGCATAATATTCCATGGATTTTAGGTCCTCCCTTTTTCCGTAACAGCTGAAATGTCTCAGTGTTAAACTTCATATTGTTGTCTTCCGTCCACGTGTAGATTCTGTTCATGTCGGTTTGTAGAGATCCTATATCTTCTCGTTTTCTTATTTTTCTACTGATCTTTGTGTCATCCGCATGTGTCAGTTCGCATGATTATGAAGAGTAGTGGAGCTAATAGTCTTTCTTGTGGTACTACTGAGCTGAGGACCTCTGATTCTGATGAAGATACTCCTTGTACTGTAACGACTTGCCGCTGCTCACTAAGGAAATTACATATCCATTTTCCTACTTTTCCTGTTATTCCCATATATTTCAGTTTATGTATTATGATTCTATGGTCACACTTGTCGAACGCCTTAGCAAAGTCTGTGTATATTACATCATAGTTTTCATTACTTTCCAGTGCATCAATAATGTTGTTGTAGTGTTCCATTAATTGTGATAGGCATGAACTGTGTGACCGAAACTCATGTTGGTTATTTAATTTTTTCCGAGTTTCCAAAAATTCATAGATTTTCTGTCTAACTATTCTTTCAAATATTTTAGTGAGATGAGATGTAAGCGACACTGGCCTATAGTTTTTGGCCTCGGATCGATCTCCTCCTTTATATATTGGGACTATGTTCGCGCTCTTCAGGATGCCCGGTATTTCTCCCGTGTCTAGTGATCGTCTCCATACCCAATATAGGGGGCTCAGCGATTGCATTCTTGCAGTTTTTGATCAGTGTGGCATTCCATTTACCCAGTCCTGCCGCTGAGTGTGTTTTTAGTTTCCCTATAGCTTGTGTAATATCATCTGTCGTAAAGTCGAAGTCTGTTATACTTTCCCCTTGTAGTTCTTCTTCAAAGAACGCGTTTCTATCGCATATCAGTTTGTCAGTTTTTGGATACTGAAAGATGATTCGTACTGAGCTCTTAATATTTCGGATACTTCTGTTAGATCATCAGATAAAGCACTGTCTTCGTTTTTCAAAGGTCCGATAGTCGCAAGGTTTTTCGACTTCCTTTCTGCAAAATTATAGAAGTACTTTGAGTTAACTTTTATCGCTTCTATAGCGTCGGCGTCGTCTTTTTATGTATGCTTCTCAATTAGTTCTTGTATGACGCAATCGATACTCTGCAGTTTATCATTTAATATTTTTCTGGTGTTATCTTTATAGTTACTTAATTTTGCAGTCACTCTCTTTCTCTTTCGGAACAATGACCTCTTTTCTCTCGAACCTGCTTCTCTTTCCTCTTTGTTGTATTTTTGGGACATGTCTTTCCACAATTTCCAGCGTCTTCTCCTCTAAGGTCACTAGCATCTTTTCTGCTGTCTTGGCCTCGAAGATGGTTTTCCAGTCTATTACTTCCATGCTGGATGCAACACCTTCCCAGTTTATAGCTTTGGAGTGAAAATTAAAAATTTCGAATTTGCTTCTTTCTGTTGTTCGTGTTCTTTCCTTTCCTGTTGCTTTTATATTGGCTGTTATTTCAATAATGTTGTGATCTGATATTATAATTGGGGATATTTCTACATTATCAATTAGGTTGCTGCTGTTGTTTGTGAATACCAAATCTAGATAGTTGTTTTCTCTTGTGCTTTCTGTTATTTCTTGTGTTAACATAAATTCATCAGCTAGAGCTAGTAGCATCTTTACCTGCTCCTGGTCTTCCCGTGTGCCCCCCTTGCAGGGTTGCCATCTGGTATTATTCATTACCAAATCTGGGCAAATTTGGTAATGAAAAAGCAATTTGGTATTTTAAAAATTTATTTGGTATTCTGGTAATGAAATGAGCTGAATTTGGTAATATATAAATAAGAATGTGAGAAAAATTGAGTTTCATAAACATTGCATTCCACAACATGTTATGAACATGTTACAACAAATCATTGTTAAAAGTTTCGATCAATTTTACTAATTATTCAGTCCTGAGTATTTATACATGCTGATTCAAATTTGCTAAAACGATACTGATGTTTAAAGCAAATTGCAGTTATAAATTTACTGTTTAACTGACTTTGGAGCTTACTCTGAATTGTTATAGAAAATGCGAACGAACATGTTACGAACTTGTTGCAGTTTTAAAATTTTATCATGTCCATCGTTTCTATTCCATGAATTGGAAATTCACTTTAAGTCACTTCATCAACGAGTGTACGATACTCAAGGTCTATTGCTGTCAAAAGAAAGGGTAGATTTTGGAACAAAGTTTTCATCAGAATGTAAAAGACTTCTTTCGGATGGCGACGAAAGATATTTGGTTTTACATCAGCGTTGCCAGGACATGCTAATTGAACTTGTAGCTCAGGTAAAGCAACGTCTTCCCGAAAATTACAATCTATTTGATGGTCTTGGGAAATTATCTCCAAGCTGTTCTTTCTCAGATAAAGAGATCAGCATTTAAAGATCTTCCATTTCGGCATTTACTCGAAAATACTCTTGATCAATGCGAGGAGCAGTACCGCCGAATTTTGTACCACCCATGGATTGACGAAGAGATGTTCAGTGGGGGTATTCCAGATGATCCAGTTGAATTCTGGTCAAAAGTTAAGCACTTTCAGGAGGAAAATTTCAATCCATACAAAGAGCTGTCATCATACGCATTAGCATGTTTAACAACTCCGCTAAGCAATGCTGATGTTGAAAGAATATTCTCGCACGCAAATGCCGTTAAATCGAAGGTGCGAAATCGGATGAAGCTGAAAATGCTGGATGCTATCCTGAGAATTAGAACACATCTTTTTATGAATGGCATGTGTTGCAAAGACATGAAAATAACAGAAAGGATGCTTTCCAAATTTTCCGCGGAAATGTATGACCAAATAAGTGCAACCTCATCCTCTACAGACGTTACTTTAGGTTTAGGCGATGACGGCGATCGAGATGCTCTGTATGATTAACATGAACATCACAAATTCACAAGACAAAAGATGTTTCATAGTATTTATAGTTTTGTAAGGTATGTATAAGAGTTTTTCGCTTCATTTCTATTTTGTGTCAGTAAATTTGAATGAATATATATATATATTATATATATATATATTGACGTACGCGCCCAATCCGTATATTTATTTATGGTATTGAACGCCCGTTCTCTGACTTTTAATTTACTTCACGGGAAATGACGTACGCGCCCAATCCGTATATTTATTTATGGTATTGAACGCCCGTTCTCTGACTTTTAATTTACTTCACGGGCACCCTTTAAGTTGGGCGTACCCGGTGAGTTTATCTCTTATTTACGTTCAGGATTATTCGGCCTACCCAAGACGGATGGCCCTTTAAATTGATAGGCTAGGTTCCTTCGGCTTTCCACAAGCCTACTTGGAACGTTAATTTTCCCCAGCTAACAAGAGGGTCTATCACAAGGTATTTAAAACAACACACGCCCTCTTATAAATTTTATTAAATGTTACTTGACACAGTACATGCATTTAATATTTTATTCTGTATTACATCTATAAAATTTCAGACAATTCAATAATCTTAACGTCAAAGACAAAGTTCACAGTGATTGAATTTAAATCGTTAAATTGATCAGCAATGATAAATCTAAGAAAGATTAACAGTTATCGGAATTTCAATAATTTATAGATAGAGGGGTTTTTATGTTTTTAGTGCAACAAAAAAAATACATAACAATAAATGAAGTGGTCGGAATTCGACCCAGATATTCAAAGACTAAAGTTACTTACTCTGCAGGAGACAAACTTACTCCCACTTGGGCTGCGTACGGACCGTAGATTTACGGCCGCTACAAAACTTGCAAACTCTACAATGTTAACTACCGGGACTTCTTTCTGAACCCAAATGGACGGATTCAGGAAATTAGGGCCCAGACGTACCCTATTTCTTATTTAAGTGGAGCTAAATTTACTTAAGAGTCCGTTCACAAAACTCTTGGTCCGTTGGTTAACCTTAATTAAGTTACAATCAAATTCTCGGTTAAGGTCGCTAACCTTCAAGTGAATATTCTCAAATTTCCGCGTAAACGAATTTCATGAACTATAAGTTCTTAATTTTTCTGTTAGTGACAATTGATTCTTTCAGTTTTAAGTTTGCTTACATTTACGCGCCGATTTCCGCGTAAGCTAATTTCATGAACTATAAGTTCTTATTTTTCTGTTAGTGACAATTGATTCTTTCAGTTTTAAGTTTGCTTACATTTACGCGCCGATTTCCGCGTAAACTAATTTCATGAACTATAAGTTCTTAATTTTTCTGTAGTGACAATTGATTCTTTCAGTTTTAAGTTTGCTTACATTTACGCGCCGATTTCCGCGTAAGCTAATGACATGGTACACTTTCCGTTTTTAAAGTTTATTACGCCACAAGTCTACAGGGGGTTTGTTTAACCACAGTTAACTTCAAGGAGGAACGACTACAACTAACTTAACAATTTTCGAATTTACTTTACAATTTGAAGGACCCCGCCTTCCAATTCTGCAAACCTATCAAATCATTTTTTTCCTAAGATCGTCCCTCCAGAAGGCTATTACCCATACAAGAGGGAAAGAAGGCGTCTTTACTACGTTTCCCAGGATCCTGGGCCCCCTGATTGGAGCTGGACCTGATTTCCGAGTATAGACCCCTCCTTCTTCCCAAAATACATTTAAATACCGTTAACAGATTCGAAGCCCTAAGTTTATGACCCCCTCGTGGTTCAACTTTAGCAGCGTCTTCGAATCTGTCTTACAAAAGTCACACCATCATGCAAAAGAGATATTAAAATCTTCGACCTCGCGAAAGAGGAAACCACGCATTTGCACGCACGTCCAAATCCGTTGGATTACCCTTCTCGCTGGGGTCGGGTCTCGGTGATAAACCTCTGTCCCCACGTGGTTTGGCTTTATTACTTCTCTGATAATCCGAACTAAGATAGAACAACTTTAAACAATCTGAAACACTTCGGATTTATTCGTTCATGAACGTTTAAAAACCAAACCACACTGCGTTCAGAGATGTACACCACGAAATCTTAAATAACAATCCTTCACTTATTTTATAAAAGATCTCTGCCTGCAACTTCATGGTTACGACATCCCTCCCCTCCTTTAATTTTGCACTCCGATGCAAACTTTCTTAACTAGGGTCGGGTATTATCACTTTACTCACAAAAACTTTCCATTTACTTGTCCCCTTTATTGGGACACTATCACTGATAGATTTTATTTGTCCCCTTTATTGGGACACCAACACTGACACACTTTTTTAGTCATCCTCGGGTTCCTCGTAGTGTACTCGAGGTCGGGGCCTAAGAGCATACTGACGCTCAAACGGTGGCCCTGGGAAAGCAGCTGTCTGCTTTCTCCGGGGGACCCTATTCCCATAAGGTCCCCGCGAGGAGGTAGTTCGGAAGCACCTGGCGGCTCCTGCTCGCCACTCGGTCCTGCCAGGGGGCAGGAGGTGCACTCCGGTTCACCTCCACGGGTCGATGTTCCTCCGTTCCCTGGGCGAAGCTCTCGGGGAGGAAGTAGCTCGGAGGCGCCCGGCGGATCCCCTTCCGCCACTCGGTCCTGCCAGTGGGCAAGAAGCGCACTCCGGTTCACTTCCCCTTGTGGATGTTTCTCCGGTGTCGAGGGCGGAACTCCAGAGAGGAGGGGCGGTGGCCCTTCCCCCATTGCATCCCCTGCGCCGCCAGCCCCGCCTTGTCGCTCGACGTCCCATGGGGCCTCGATGCTGCGGCGGATTCGGTCTCGATGGATCACTATCTGATGTCCAGTGATCATGTGACGTAGGAGATAAGTGACTGGAGTTTTTTCGATGATGTATGGACCCTCGTACCGGGGCTCCAACTTGCCCTACCCGGTCGGGGGTAATCAATGTACACCAAGCCATGGGGCGCCTTTCTTCGAACGGCTTCAATTCCTTGATTCCGTTAGCTTTCTCGTATCTCCGCATGAACTCTTCCACTCGGCGATATATTTCGCTCAGACTCCTCTTTCGGTCTTCGGCGTATTCCTCTGGGTTGTACGGGCTCACGCATGCCTCCTGTGGCATGCGAAATAGCTTTGAAGGTACGTTGGGGGTTCGCCCGTACATCAAGAAGAATGGAGAATGTCCCGTGGCTCGGTGCACTCGGATGTTCAAGGACAATTCCACGTGTCGAGGATTTTATCCCAGTCTCGTCCAGTTTCTTCACAAAGTATGCGGAGTTTGATGCATAACTCTTTATTCAGACGTTCGATCTTCCCGTTGCTTTGGGGGTGGTATGCAGCGGTACGTTGGTGTCGTACCTCCCAAACCCTGAAGAGCTCCTGCAAGGTAGAGTTCCAGAACTCCTTGCCTTGGTCGGATACTACTGCTGAAGGGGCGCCCAGTTTGCACAGTATCAAACGATGGAACTTGTCCGCCACCTCCCGGGCCGTCTTGTCCTTTATTGCTGCCAGTATGGTGAATTTGCTGAAACTATCTACACACGTGAGGATATAATGGCTGCCTTCCAGTCGGAGGAAGGGGACCAACTAAGTCCACGTGCAGAAGTTCCCAAGGACTGTGGCCTCGCACACAAGGCATTGTTTCCACAGTCACTTTCCGCGTCTGTTTGTTCGTGCGCACGTGTCGCACGTTTGGACCACCTGCCGTACCTGTTGAACCATACCTGGCCAAAAATAGAGGTCTCGTAGGATTTCGGTAGTCCCTGCAGCTCCCGGATGAATGCTCCCGACGTCTGTGTGTGCGTTCCAAATGAGCTGCTCTCTCAGCTTTTTAGGAACTACGATGACCTCTCTTCCGTTTGCATCGACGTAAACCAGCAGGTTCCTCATTAGTTTGAATCTTGACGGCTGAATGGGCTTGGATATGGGCCAGTTGAAAGCCTTTCCTTCTTCGATGGCTGTTCTAATTGCCGCTAATTCCACGTCCTTCTGCTGGTGTTTGCTGATTACTTTGCGGTCGATGATCGCTTTTTCGTATATCGCGTTCACAACCTCTTAGTCACTCCAGGTGGGCGGGACAACCAATCGGCCACTCTGTTGAGTTTGCCCTTTACGTACTCTATGAGCACGTCGTAGTCTTGCAATGTCATTACCCAACGCGCTAGTCTTCCATTGGGCTCCCTATGTCCTTCCCTCAGAAGCCACTTCAACGGCTTATGGTCAGAGCGGACGATGACTCTCTGACCAAATATAAGGGGACGAGCCTTCTTCAATGAAAAGACGATTGCAAGCAGCTCTTTCTCGTAGGTGGAATAATTTAGTTCTGCGCCCGTTAGGGTTCTGGAGAGAAATAAGATCGGTTTCTCGATTCCTTCTTGTTCCTGCGCGAGTACTCCCCCTATCGCTACTTGACTCGCGTCCGTGTTCAAGATGAACTCTTGATCAAAATTTGGGTACGCCAATACGATGTCAGTTGTTAAAGTGTCTTTGAGGGATTGCCATGCGGTCTCTTGCGGAGTGTCCCATCCCAAGACTCCTTGGTGGACACTTCATTAAGAGGTCGCGCAATCTGGCTGAATCCCTTTATAAACTTTCTGTAGTAGGAAGCGAGGCCTAAAAATTGCTTGAGTTCCGTCTTGTTGTTTGGCCTCTGGGAGTTTTTGATGGCCTCCACTTTGGATTCCTGTGGCTTCACCCCGTTCCTGGTGACCACATGGCCTAGATACTCCACCTGGGATTTTAACAACTGACACTTTTCTAACTTGACCTTTAAGTTGGCAGTGCGTAGGCTATCCAAGGCTCGTCGTACCCTCTGGTCATGTTCTTTAAAGACCTTCCAGGACAATGAGGTCATCCAAATAAATCAGTACTTCCTTGTCCAGTTGCTCCCGAAAAATAAAATTCATTACTCTTTGGAACACCGGTGGACTATTGGATAACCCAAACGGGACCACTCTGAACTCGAAATGACCGCTTCCCGTGGAGAAGGCAGTTTTCGAGATGCTATCGTCGTGAATGGCCAACTGCCAATATCCCGAGCGTAAATCCATGCTCGAGAAGTAATGAGTCCCGTGCAGCTTGGCCAAGGTTTCATCGATTATGGTAAGGGTATTTGTCCTTGATGCAAATGGCGTTCAGAGGTCTATAATCTACACAAAGCCTCAGGGCCCCACACTTTTTCTTCACAATTACCAATGGAAACGACCAGGGGGAACGGCTATGCTGTATCACTCCTTGATCCAGCATTTCTGCTATTTGTCGCTTTACCTCCTCCTCGTGTGTAATAGGTATCCTGTAGGGTCGCCTAAAGATGGGAGGATGTCCTGGGTTTCCAACTTCATTGGCATCAGGTTATTATAACCCAATGGCTCTCCATCCATTGAGAAAACATCTGAATAATCCCTTAGCCACTCTTCGACGGTTTTCCTTTCTTTGTCGGAGAAGGATTTCCAACCAAGGACATAGGACTGAGGCGTGTCACTCGTTCTCGAAGTCCTTCTTTGATGCTTGACTTCCTTTCACCGTGACATTCGTTCCAATTTGGGGTGAGCGTCGACTGGCCATGTCGACTACCCTCCCTATTAGCTCTGCCTCCGTCACTAGTCCCACGACGTCTCCTTTTTCGCCAATGTATTCTTCGTCGTCTGATGATCATCAGTAACCTTATCTTCCCCTGTGGGATCCTGCTCGGTAACATTTTTAAGTTTCCCCGAGCTTCACTGCACATCCCGTGCAGCGGAGAATAGACGTCCAAGGGAACTACGTCCCCGGGTTTCATTCTGACTCCTCGCGTCAGAATCACGGCGGCCACCTTTAGTTTTTCGTGCGGGATGGCCTCTACCAGAGTCACCCTCGCACTATCTTCACCGTCTACTCCCTTTCCTTGGATGGTTACTGTTTCATTCAGAGTGACTGTTCTCTTTCTGTGGTCTATCTGGGCTTCGTAACTTTCTAAGAACGGTACGCCCAAAATCAAATCCTGCGGGGCTTCTGCTACTATATAAGCACACACGAAAAATTCTCCACGCCAATCCCGATGGTTAAACGCAACTCTCCTTTACAAGGGTAGGCGGGTCCAGTAAATCCTCGTACCGAGATGTCAGCGGCTTTGAGAGGCGGACTCCCGATCTTGTTGTACATAGCCATGGTCATCAGCGAGACAGAAGCTCCACCGTCGACCAGCGCGGTGAAAGCTTTTTGGCGACGAATACGGGTAGGGTGATCAATCCTAACCGGCGATTCGCCGCTATTTCTACTGCGGCTATTCGGGAAACCTCTCCTCCCGGTCCACTTGAAAATTTCTCCGAGGGCACGAGTTGGCCCAGTGCCCCACTTGTTTGCAGACCCGGCATTGATCCCGGCTGATTTCTTCCTTCGTTCCTTGCTTCTTAGGACCCCTTCCTCCCGTCTTCGGGTTGTTTCGCTTCCGATTCTTCGGGTTGCTATAACAATCTCGGGTGATGTGATTTTTCCGGTGGCAAATAGAACACTTTGTTTCCGGCACCCCTTTCCCGGTGGACTTGTTTGGCGCGTTTGTTTTGTCTCCGGCTATTGCCCCCACGTCCTTGCTCTTACTGTCCTCCTTGGTGGCTGTGGCTACCCTTTCTTCCCGGTGTCGTGAGTTGTAGTTCCAAGACGTGGTGGGGTTGTGTAGCCGTTGGAGCCTTCGACTCCTCTCTTGTGGTGTTTCTTCTTTCAAAACGTCCTCATCCCGTAGCCCTAGTCCTGGATTGTTCGCCGCATACTTTATCGATTCCAGCCAGTATTCTTTAAACGTTTTGCCTTTGACAAAATTTCTGGCGTATTCGGGTAGGACCAGCTTGAACGCGTCCTTTAATAGTGAATCTTAGCATATTTCATGATAGGTTCAGCCTGTACCAAGGCATTGCCTAAACTTAATAACCTTGTGGCGAACATGTTGAGCGTTTCGCCTTTTTCCCTTTGGCGGCGTATATCTTCGGCGAATAACACTTTCGTCCATGGTGCTGCCACACATCTGTATGATTTCCTCTTTAATCTCTTCGTAGGAAATTTTCGATTGGCGTCCTCCACGTGTCCAACAACACTCGGGCTGGACCTGTACTCTTCTTGTACAAAACGTGGAGTCTCTTCTTCTCATCCAGGGTCACTTCCTCTAAGGCAGAGAAAAAAGCTGCAGGGCTCGTGACCGGGTACCCACGGTCGTCCTCTAATGGCCCCACAACCTCGGGACGTAGGAGTCGTCCATTGCCTGTTCACGTTGAATGGCAAATGAGTACTCTGCAGTACTGCACGACGGCTTGGATATACTTCTGTAGGTCTTCGTCGGTGTGTTGTTTCTCGGCGCTTGGGTGGTTGCACTTCGGCCAGGGTTCTTTGGTATGGCCCCTGCGTTCGCTGGTGCCTGTTCGCTCGTAATTGTTGGCGAACTTCTTTCCCCTGTGTGTCCAACAGCTGTTGGCTCCGGACTCCTTGCTACCTTTGGGAAATTTAAAATAAGAGGTGAATGAAGTTCCCGCGTCGAGAGTTCCCGCGTCGAGAGTTCCCGCGTCGAGAGTTCCCGCGTCGAGAGTTCCCCCCTTCTTCAGTTGAAGGAACTAGTTCTCTTCTCTTGGGACGGACCCCCAAGGCGAGGTTGTCCCCATACTCCAGTTGCGGAGTGTCCGTCGCATTATCCTCCGGCCTTTCTTCCCTCTGTTTAATTCGTCCTCCACCTCTGAGCATGCCATTAACAACCGATTCGTTTTATCGAACCTTTTCTTTTTTAAATCCCGTAAACTCTCGGTGCTCATTTCTTTTAAGTTCGTTGTTTCGGAATCACTCATGTCACTTACGCTTTCCTCATTCGTTATTTCTACGCTCTTTACCGACATTGCGAAAGTTATTTGTTTGTTAGAAAAAATCCTTTATAACTTTAATCACTGTTAACGACCCTTCTTACTGTTCTCAATTATTGTACCGAATTTATTGTTATATTTACTTTAGTAGAATTAGTTACAATTTTCCTATAATTGCTGTTACAACTATTTCATAAAATCACTGTTACAGTGACTTCCTATAATTGTTGTTACAATTATTTCATCAAATCACTGTTCCAGTTGCTTTATATAATTGTTGTTACAATTATTTCATAAAATCACTGTTACAGTGACTTCCTATAATTGTTGTTACAATTATTTCATAAAATCACTGTTCCAGTTGCTTTATATAATTGTTGTCACAACTATTTCATAAAATCACTGTTACGGTGACTTCTATAATTGTTGTTACAATTATTTCATAAAATCACGTTCCAGCTACTTATATAATTGTGTACAACTACCACAAAATCACTGTTACGGTGACTTCATATAATTGTTGTTACAATTATTTCATAAAATCACCGTTCCAGTTACTCTATATAATTGCTGTCACAACTATTTCACAAAATCACTGTTACGGTGACTTCATATAATTGTTGTTACAATTATTTCATAAAATCACCGTTCCAGTTGCTTCCTACAATTGCTCTATTGTTACGCGAATTTATTTTAACAAAAGAGTTACACTCTTGTGATAAATACCTTGCCATAGAATAATCCCACTTCTGACACCAAATGACGTACGCGCCCAATCCGTATATTTATTTATGGTATTGAACGCCCGTTCTCTGACTTTTAATTTACTTCACGGGAAATGACGTACGCGCCCAATCCGTATATTTATTTATGGTATTGAACGCCCGTTCTCTGACTTTTAATTTACTTCACGGGCACCCTTTAAGTTGGGCGTACCCGGTGAGTTTATCTCTTATTTACGTTCAGGATTATTCGGCCTACCCAAGACGGATGGCCCTTTAAATTGATAGGCTAGGTTCCTTCGGCTTTCCACAAGCCTACTTGGAACGTTAATTTTCCCCAGCTAACAAGAGGGGTCTATCACAAGGTATTTAAAACAACACACGCCCTCTTATAAATTTTATTAAATGTTACTTGACACAGTACATGCATTTAATATTTTATTCTGTATTACATCTATAAAATTTCAGACAATTCAATAATCTTAACGTCAAAGACAAAGTTCACAGTGATTGAATTTAAATCGTTAAATTGATCAGCAATGATAAATCTAAAGAAAAGATTAACAGTTATCGGAATTTCAATAATTTATAGATAGAGGGGTTTTTATGTTTTTAGTGCAACAAAAAAAATACATAACAATAAATGAAGTGGTCGGAATTCGACCCAGATATTCAAAGACTAAAGTTACTTACTCTGCAGGAGACAAACTTACTCCCACTTGGGCTGCGTACGGACCGTAGATTTACGGCCGCTACAAAACTTGCAAACTCTACAATGTTAACTACCGGGACTTCTTTCTGAACCCAAATGGACGGATTCAGGAAATTAGGGCCCAGACGTACCCTATTTCTTATTTAAGTGGAGCTAAATTTACTTAAGAGTCCGTTCACAAAACTCTTGGTCCGTTGGTTAACCTTAATTAAGTTACAATCAAATTCTCGGTTAAGGTCGCTAACCTTCAAGTGAATATTCTCAAATTTCCGCGTAAACGAATTTCATGAACTATAAGTTCTTAATTTTTCTGTTAGTGACAATTGATTCTTTCAGTTTTAAGTTTGCTTACATTTACGCGCCGATTTCCGCGTAAGCTAATTTCATGAACTATAAGTTCTTAATTTTTCTGTTAGTGACAATTGATTCTTTCAGTTTTAAGTTTGCTTACATTTACGCGCCGATTTCCGCGTAAACTAATTTCATGAACTATAAGTTCTTAATTTTTCTGTTAGTGACAATTGATTCTTTCAGTTTTAAGTTTGCTTACATTTACGCGCCGATTTCCGCGTAAACTAATTTCATGAACTATAAGTTCTTAATTTTTCTGTTAGTGACAATTGATTCTTTCAGTTTTAAGTTTGCTTACATTTACGCGCCGATTTCCGCGTAAGCTAATGACATGGTACACTTTCCGTTTTTAAAGTTTATTACGCCACAAGTCTACAGGGTGTTTGTTTAACCACAGTTAACTTCAAGGAGGAACGACTACAACTGACTTAACAATTTTGGAATTTACTTTTCAAATTTGAAGGACCCCGCCTTCCAATATTCTGCAAACCTATCAAATCATTTATTTTCCTAAGATCGTCCCTCCAGAAGGCTATTACCCATACAAGAGGGAAAGAAGGCGTCTTTACTACGTTTCCCAGGATCCTGGGCCCCCTGATTGGAGCTGGACCTGATTTCCGAGTATAGATCCCTCCTTCTTCCCACGAAATACATTTAAATACCGTTAACAGATTCGAAGCCCTAAGTTTATGACCCCCTCGTGGTTCAACTTTAGCAGCGTCTTCGAATCTGTCTTACAAAAGTCACACCATCATGCAAAAGGAGATATTAAAATCTTCGACCTCGCGAAAGGGGAAACCACGCATTTGAACGCACGTCCAAATCCGTTGGATTACCCTTCTCGCTGGGGTCGGGTCTCGGTGATAAACCTCTGTCCCCACGTGGCTTGGCTTTATTACTTCTCTGATAATCCGAACTAAGATAGAACAACTTTAAACAATCTGAAACACTTCGGATTTATTCGTTCATGAACGTTTAAAAACCAAACCACACTGCGTTCAGAGATGTACACCTCAAAATCTTAAGATTAACAATCCTTCACTTATTTTATAAAAGATCTCTGCCTGCAACTTCATGGTTACGACAATATATCAGTGGCGACTCCTGCACTCGGGCTTCTCGGGCTGAGCCCGAGAGGTAAGGAGCAAGGAGAAGCATGAGAGATAAAATTGTGTATTTATAGATTTAAGTTTTAAAAAAAAGTTGTAAATACAAATTGTAAAAATGGTTTTTGGCTGGTAGTATGTGACTATTTTTCTGTTTAACCTTCGTCACGCAAGCAAATTTTTAGCGCATTTAGATACCCTTACTACCTATAAAAAAACTATGTTGACACATTAAGTTTTCATGTAATCTTTCAAGATCCTTTACTCGGGCGCAAGACATTACGCCCGAGAAAGTATAAGTAATATCGTATATTTGAAATTCTTTTAATGAATAATTATTTGCTTGCATACGGTTACATAGTAGTCCTTCTTCTAATTCTTATTAAATAAAATACGTTTTTCCTCCTATTAATTTTTTTTATAAAGAAGAAACATTTCAACTCGGGCTTATATCCTTCGGCCTTGTAGAGGCACAATTTTTAATTCTGGCGATACATGGTAACTTTTTACGTTTCGATAAGCGTGCCTTCAACTGCCTTGGGCAGCGGTGCAGTTTGATTTTTGCCGCAATGTGAGGTTCGCCTTTCTTAAATAATCTGATTTATTTTTAATATTATAAGTATTCTGAGAAGTATAGCCCACCCATGGAGGACATAGTGTTATCATGGCTCAAGAACGGCTCTCGTCCCTGGCTAGGATTTCAATTGAAAAAGAAATACTTATTGATTTAGAAAGCAAAAAGGAATTACGTGACCGAATATTAAAGGAATTTGCTTTAAAACCAAGACGCTTGGACTTTATGTTCAAGTAAATAAAATTCAAATAATTTTTTTACCGAGGTATGTATTTATTTATTTTATTGATAATCTTAAATTATTGTCATGCATTTAAATGTCGGCTCATATGTAGACTTGAAAATTTAAAAAGAGCCCGAGTAGTCTTGAAGAGCTGGAGTCGCCACTGATATATATATATATATAATTTGGTAATAAATTGCCTCATTTGGTACTAAATTAAAGGAAATTTGGTATTGGTGCTCCACTCAGACTTGGCAACCCTGCCCCCTTGTCCTAGTGTCCTGGTATATATACACCTTTGGTTAACCTTTGGTTAGCTTCCGCCAGAATTGTTCATTCTGACGAAGGTCAAGCTTTTCACTCCACCTTAGACCTACAGTTTAACGTGGAATCCGAACCACGCCCCATCAGCACCTCTGCGTCTTAACCACTAGGTCACCTAGGGTACCCATTTATCTACCAACCACTTTCTTTATTGTGTGGAAGGATGAACAGCTGGGTTTTGCTGCGCGCCGGCTGCCGTCGGGTCTCGAACCCGGGGCCGATGGCCGATGGATTCGTAGTCAGCGACACTAACCACTACACCACCGAGGTGGTATATATATATATATCGGATCGACAAGAAATAGACCAACAAATAGACAGATCCTTTACTTCCACGCTATCATCAAAGAACTTGGAAAACACACGTGGGCAAGAGTCAAACAATGGAGAGTGTTTCTGCCCAAAAGGCGCGAATGTAAGCCTTTATCAACTAAAGGACGCGCGGACAAAGCGTCTTAAGATTTGGTACGAAGTCCTACGTCACAGGAACTACGTATAAAAGCGAGCACCCACTCTCACTCCTCCTCACTTCGTTAGCGCTTCCATTTCGTTCGACTACTCTGTACGTGGTCACCCCTCATCAGCTTTAACCGGCTCAAGACCAAGGCTCACTTCAACACCACATTCAAGAAACGAAGCATCATTGGAAGTGATCCACCAATACTGCCGCAGCAGTACTGCCGCAGCATCAGGAATTCCCCTTGGTCTCTTCATTACCGCATAAACCGGTTATCAAGCATCTTCGAGAGCACCGGCAAGGTTGCAACGCTACGAGAAGCATCCTCAAGGTGGACACATTGCGTGACTGGACGGCGAAAGCTACAAGCCCAAATCACTCCACAACCTGGTCAGCTTTTACCGCTTTACGAAGAACGGTCGTCTACGAGACTCCATTAGGCCCATCATACCTTGACTTACGGAACAAACTTCCAAGAGACAACCACAACCGGGCCTACATCTCCTTCGCAAAAAGGCCTAATCCACGACACGACCAACGCGTGAGCGACCAGCTTCCAGAGGACGATCAATGACACTCACGGTATTAGTTTCCTCTTCAACACCCTTTCAACAGCGTTACATCGTCCGGGTAAGCTAAGTACATCATATTCTAAGTACTCTTGTGAAGCCTGCATTAGCCTACCGCCGAACAGCAGGCCATGCTCCCAAAGTGAGTAATTAAACGTTCCAATTGACTCTCGTTAATTAATAACGCAGTAGACCATTTTCCTAATTCAAGTGTCCTTCAGAACCTGTAATTCACATCATCCGCTGTTGTGTTCACTATTGTATTTGTGCGATAAATAAGTCCTCTACTGCAGGCCTAATTCATATACAGTGTATATTTCCCTCCACTATCCTTAGGCCTATCCCAAACGCACGGGCATTTCTTTATATCATTGCTAGGCCCATTCAGTCATCTAGCCTACTTAATCAGAGTGTCATGTTTTCCATTCAATGTACCAAACGCACGTGCATTCTTTATATCATTTACTAGGCCCATTCAATGTTCTATGTTGCATGCCATTTACATACCATCGATGAGTATTATTTATACGTGTCAATTAAGCTATTAACATTTCATCTTATTAGCTAAGTCTATGTTATAAGCATAACGTAAACTATCAATTAATTACCGTTAGTTCTTTGTTATACCACAGTGAATAAATAACGGCTTTATTTTCACAATAAAATAAAGTACCGAGACTTATTCTATTCAGCGTACCAAAACGTACGCGCTTTCTGTGTCATTAATAGGCCTCTTTCACAGATCATTTATGCATAATGTGTAGCTTCCCTAATCGGTGTATTACATAACCTATTTGTTATATTATTACGTGCATGCATTATTTTTGTATTCACCATCTCATATTTCAGGTTGTGTCCCATTTTGTATACCATTAAGCCTCACATAAACGAGCGCATTTCAAAGGTCATTATCGAATTGTTAAGCTTTCTAGTCAGTCTTACCATTGTATTTTCACTGTGAAAATTAATATAAATATTTTCTTAATTAAACTACCAAACAAAACCCATAAGGTGTCTTTTATAACCTTAATATTAATTTGCTTGGGTGTAAACCAAGCTGGTGACCTCGCTGCCATTTACTGTCACTTCCAATAGTATGGTGGATCTACTCAAATAGCCTTTCATTAATAAGCAATCAGTCAGTCATTGCCTTAATCAATCATTGCATACAATTAAATCATTATCACCTTAAACGGCTAAAACTAGGTCCACTATATATATATATATATATATATATATATATATATATATATATATATATATATATATATATATATATACGTAGATCAGTGAAGTTAAGCAATATTGGGTCTGGGTACTAACTGGATGGCTGACCGTTCTCTGCGCCCAGATTATGTCGAGGCTCGTGGTTCGCATCCCATGTAAAGCTGTTGGTCCCCTCCGTCATACACTCGTTGCCATTTCGAAGGAAGTTAAACATCCCAAAACACACACACACACAATAAATAAATAAATATATATAAAATCCAACGTTTAAGTATAGTCTTCCATTTCTTAACAATTTAAGCTCGGTAATATACCCACTTTCCTCTCTTACTAAGCCCTCCTGCCTCTTTCTGAAAAATAAATGCCCTTCAGTACCCGAATACTCCTATTTTATACCGCCATTTATATCATATTCTATCGACGAAAAATAAATAGTATACAAAAAGTGCTCCGATAATCCCGTTTTCTTCGGGTTTATTTTCCAGGATAGACTATTCTGTGTCTTTGGAAGTAGTTAACACATATTTTTACGAGCGCGAAAATATAGAGGTTGTCATCACTGTCTGGTATAAGTTCCCTTTCGCTAAATTATTGAATACGTTTGCATTTGGTTTAGTGAGGTCGTGCATATATATATATATATATATATATATATATATATATATATATATTCCCACAAGTAAAAAGAAAAACGATTCCAAGGCCTTAACACACCTCGTCAGGGAATGAAGGGAAAAAGCAAGAAGCCAAATATATAGGGTGATTCAGAGAAATGGGACCCAAAAGAAACCCCTGTAACTCTTAAAGTATAAGTCCTTTTATAAAATCATACGCATCATTCGAAAGAGGATAGTTACAAGTTTGTACAGGATTGTATAGGTTTTGACAATACAAGACAAGATACGATACAAAACAAAATAAAAGTGTTAGTTAAAACTAACCCTTCAAGATGACTGCATGGACTGTGGAACAGCTGCGTTTCATAACTGAGCAATATTATGAGCATGGAAGAAGTGTAGTTTCAGCTCAAAGATCTTTCAAGACAAATTTTCAGATGTCAAAATCACCTTCTAAGAGCTGAAACTACACTTCTTCCATGCTCATAATATTGCTCAGTTATGAAACGCAGCTGTTCCACAGTCCATGCAGTCATCTTGAAGCGTTAGTTTTAACTAACACTTTTATTTTGTTTTGTATCTTATCTTGTCTTGTATTGTCAAAACCTATACAATCCTGTACAAACTTGTAACTATCCTCTTTCGAATGATGCGTATGATTTTATAAAAGGACTTATACTTTAAGAGTTACAGGGGTTTCTTTTGGGTCCCATTTCTCTGGATCACCCTATATATATATATATATATGTTAAACACAGACCGTGCATGGAACAAGGAACTCTTCTGGGAAAATTAAATCCACTATAGTCCGAATAAGTAATGGTAAATGACAAATACCATAGTTTTTTTCCTTTTTCATGATTTTAGCCCGACGTGGGCAACGGGTCTCTCGCAAAGAGATCCCATAAATATAGCTTCCCTCACCAGCTATCTGCAAAGCAGACAGGATCCAGCTTTGGGACGTGGATCTAGGGTTTAAAGCAAGCCTAGATCCACGTCCCAAAGCTGGATCCTGTCTGCTTTGCAGATAGCTGGTGAGGGAAGCTATATTTATGGGATCTCTTTGCGAGAGACCCGTTGCCCACGTCGGGCTAAAATCATGAAAAAGGAAAAAAACTATGGTATTTGTCATTTACCATTACTTATTCGGACTATAGTGGATTTAATTTTCCCAGAAGAGTTCCTTGTTCCATGCACGGTCTGTGTTTAACATATAATGTTCTCAGGGAACCATTCTGAGTTTGTGTGTATATATATATATATATATATATATATATATATATATATAATTTGGCTTCTTGCTTTTTCCCTTCATTCCCTGACGAGGTGTAAAGGCCTTGGAATCGTTTTTCTCTTTCCTTGTGGGAGATATATATATATATATATTTTTTTTTAAATTGGGGTTGTTTAACCTCCTTCGCAACATCTAAGGTCATATGACGGAGGGGACCTACAGCTTTACGTGGGATCCGAACCACGGGTCGCTACATAATCTGGGCGCAGAGGACGGTCTCCCATCCAACTACTACCCAGACCCAATGCAAAACTGGAATATATAAATATAGAGCTCGAAAAGAGCATTCAGTATGCACACGATGAGAGAAAGGATCTTAACTCTAGTCTAAACTCGCTTACTAAAAATAATCGTAGCATGGAGATGATAAAAAACGAGCACGATTCAATTGGGAATAAATTAAACAGCCTAGACGATAATTCACGTGCCAATAACTTAATCATAATGGGGGTATCTGAAATGAATAGAGAAACAAACGGCGAAACGAAGAAAAAGGCGGAGGACATAATAAAAGATAGACTGAATTTGGGTAATATTAAGATCAAAAGTGCTTTTAGATTAAAAAAAAAACAAATTCCACCACAAAAAGCAAATTCTAGAGTTAATGACATGACTGAATCTAAGACGCCCACTTCAGCTGTAAAAGTAATACAGTATGTGAGGATGAAACTCACAGAGATTTAATACTAAAAAGCAGAAGAAAGCTGAAAGGATCAAAAATCTTTGTCAATGACGACGTATGTGAGGAAACACACAAAATTCGTAAAGAAAAGCTCCCTAAACTCATAGAAGCGAGGAGACTTGGGAATGTTGCCTACTTCCTTGGAGCGAAGTTAATTATTAAAGAAAGAGAGACTCCTCCAACGCGGAATACTTCGGTCAAAGGAGTTCACCTTGTTAGTGAAGAAGCATTCGAAGCTATGAGAACTACGAAAACGCCAGCCGACAGTCGGCACACAGGAGGCCTGCGAATAACTCCGCATACAATCTCAATAGTCGACTTTCCCATTCTCGGCTCAACTGGGCGGTAACCTCTTATTCCCGTATTCTGTATTTAGTGAAATTTTGTGTGAACTACTGTTAAATGGCTTTCATCGATAAAGACTTTCATAGTCGGTGGTGTAGTGGTTAGCGTCGCTGACTACGAATCCATCGGCCCCGGGTTCGAGACCCGACGGCAGCTGGCGCGCAGCAAAACCCAGCTGTTCATCCTTCCACACAATAAAGAAAAGTGGTTGGTAGATAAATGGGTACCCTAGGAGGTCTAGTTGTTAAGACGCTGGGCTGCTGATGGGGCGTGGTTCGGATTCCACGTTAAACTGTAGGTCTAAGGTGGAGTGAAAAGCTTGACCTTCGTCAGAATGAACAATTCGGGCGGAAGCTAATCAAACTAAAGGTATATGTGCCAATATTAATCATTTCAATTCATTACCAAAAAATTCTGTATCCAGTTTAGAGAATCTAGAAGAGGAATCTGGTGTAGGCAATTGCATGGTCTCATCGATAGATGAGATTAATGCCTTTGTATTACAAAAAGATATTTATAAAAATCTTTCAGTGCTAAATTTAAACATTCGAAGCTTACCTAGGAACTATAACTACTTATTGGCCCTTTTGAAAACTTCTACGGTCAAATTTAGTGTTATAATTCTCACGGAAACCTGGTTAAATAGTAGTATTAAAAACCTATATAATATAGATAATTACGTTGCTTATCATACTGTAAGAGATGGTCAGATTGGTGGGGGTATCTCTGTGTATGTGCATCAAACTTACGACTCTAACGAAGTATTTTCTCTATGTAATAATAGTAACAATGAAAACCTGATTGTGAATATAAAAAACAAAAGTAATGTATATTCTGTCCATGCAATATATAGTCCACCTAATACTGATATCGATAGCTTTTTAATTCACTTAGATAACATGTTATGCAACTTTCATAAATCGAATGCCATAGTTGCGGGTGACTTCAACATCAATTTGTAATCTGAAGCAATCTCTCATAAATTTTAAAACTTAATGAATTCTTTCTATCTTAGTCATTCTATTACCAAACCCACTCTAGTCTGCAGCTATGGCAATCGAATAACAGAATCTACGATTGATAATATATTTGTAAATAGGAATGCCCTCGTAAATCCTGGAATTATAACCACAAACATCAGTGATCATTTTCCTACTTACGCTATATTCAATAATATTGTTCAGGTTGCGGACAAAACAACTATTGATTATATTATTACAGAATATTCTCAGAGGTTAACAAAAGAAAATTTATTGGGGCTGTAGAAAATACTCGACTTGACTGTGACGAACCTTTAAATGACCCAGATCATATGTTTCAGTTCTTCTGTGACACCTTCCATATTTTTAATATTTGCTTTCCTTTAAGGAGAAAAACAGTTTCGCCCAAAAGTGTCGCAAATCCGTGGATCACTCCAGGAATGATCATTTCAATAAAGAACAGAGATAAATTATTCAAATTGCAATTACAGAGCAAAATTCCTAAAATACAATATGCTCAATACAGAAACAAATTAACTAAAATAATCAAAATTGCAAAATATAACTATTATACCAATCAATTTTCCAAACATAAAGGAGACATGAAAAACACTTGGACAACCATAAACAATCTTCTCGGAAAACAAATTAAGAAAAATTCAATAGAGAAATTAAATGTTGATAATAAAGAAATTACTGATGATACTGCTATTGCAGACTCTTTAAATGCACATTTTACTTCAATAGCGGATAAGCTTCGCTCACAATTAATAAATAATGATCACTCACCTCTAGAATATATGCCACCCAGCCCACTAAATTAAATTTTCTTTTGTTCCTGCTACCTCTACTGAGGTCCAGAATATTATTGGTAAATTAAAAAATACAAAAAATAACATTCATAACATTCCTGTACCTATATTGAAACTTGTTAAAGATAAGATATATGTAACTTTGGCTAAGATTATCAATCAAAGTATTTCCAAAGGAATATTCCCATCAATGCTAAAAACTGGTTGTATAACACCCCTTTTTAAAGGGGGTGATCCTACACTAGCAACAAATTACAGGCCGGTGTGTTCATTATCTGTGTTCAGCAAAGTTTTTGAAAAAATTGTAAAAAGTAGAATGGAGCGATATTTAGAATTCTACAATTTATTATCTCCAAATCAATATGGCTTCCGTAATAATAAAACAACGGAAATGGCTATTTTAAATCTTATGGAAAATGTAAATATAGCTAAGGAGAACAAAAAATAATGATATTAATATTTATGGATTTAAGTAAGGCGTTTGATGTAATAGACCATTATATTCTACTAAATAAATTATATTGTTACGGCTTTAGAGGAGCAATCAGTGATTGGTTTAAAAGTTATTTGTCCAATAGATATCATTTTGTATCAGTTGTTGTTGTTGTTGTTGTCGCACTAGTGATGTTGTGTTGTGTTGTGTTGTGTTGTGTTCTGTGTTGTGCTAGAGCGGTACAGTCTGTCATAATGTGTTCAATTGTTTGTGGTGTGTCCTGGCACAGGTGACAGGTGGCATTTGTCGTCTGTGGAGTTGTCTCGTCTGTGTTTATATGTCCGTAAGTTGGGGTGATGTCCACATCGGAATCGTGCTAAGTTAACTCGATCCGATCTGCGCAGGCTGATCTCTGACCTGTTAATGAGTGGCGGCTTCGTACCTAGGACCGCATTCGGACCGAGTCGTGTCAGTGCTTTGTGGGTTAGGTGTGTGTGTATATGTTTTCTGTACTGTGTGATGTCTGTGGGGCGTGGTATGGAATGGAGTATTTGGTTATAATGTCTCTCTGGTGTTACCTTAATGGTGCGAGGTGTCGGTGCATGATTCTACATGTAGTGGCAAGGGTGTTGTGGGTTAGTTGTCGCTGCTGCCATGAATTGTGTTCCCCTCATGTCTAAATGTTCCCTAACTTTCAGTATTTTTGTTTCTGTGTGCAGGTGTTCTATTGGTGTTGTTTGAGTGCATCCTGTAATGATACGAAATGCGTTGTTTTGTATTGTCTGTAAGGTGTTTATGTGTTTGTTAGATAATGGGTGCCCAGCATGGGCTAGCATAGTCCATAACTGAGCGAATATATTGTTTGTATATGAGTGATGTTGTTTCCTGTTGGTGTCCAAAGTTTGCGCCTGTTAGTACCCTAAGCGTGTTAAGTCTTGACGTACATTTGTTTTTAATGTCCTGAATGTGGTTTGCCAAAGATAATGATGTGTTGTTTGTGACCCCAAGTATTTTGGTCCTGAGTGTGTGGAATGTTGATGTTGTTTAGTGTAATCTGTGGAGTTATCTGGTGTTCTTTTGTATTGCTTGTAAGCAAGGTGATGGTTGATTTTGTGGGTGCTACTTTGCGTCTACTGTGTGTGAGCCAGTCTTGTATACTGTTTATGTATGTTTGTAGGTTATTTGTAGCGGTGTTGATGTTGTTTGGGTGGGGATGTTAGAATGATGTCATCTGCATATGATAAGGTAAGCTTGTTATCTATGGGTGTTGGAATGTCATGCATGTATAAGTTGAACAGTGTTGGTGAGAGAACAGAGCCTTGAGGGACCCTGTTCGGAAAAAGCTTGTTTTTGGATGACTTGCCATTAAATGTGACATGTGAGTATCTTCCTGAAAGATAGTTGCTCAGCCACCTTTTGGTGTTATTGTGCATGTTTGTGTTGAGTATTTTCTTTATGAGAGGGAAGCGTGGGATAGCATCAAATGCTTTACTAATGTCTATTGTTGCTAATAGTGTACGTTGAGCTGGTCGTCTGGAGTTGATGCCATCCATGATGTGCTGCGTGAGGTTAGTGAGTAATGTCGTGGTTGAGTGGTGAGGTCTGAATCCATTTTGAGTAGGCGATAGTGGTATGTGTGGGTTGGTGATTTGTAAGATTAGTCTTTCTGTTACTTTGGAAGGTGTGCATCGTAAAATAATGGGTCTATAGGAAACTGGTTCTGTTGGATTTTTGTTTCGTTTGAGTAGTGTAATAATTTGACCTTGTTTCCATATGTCAGGAATAATACAGTGTTAGTATGAATATGTGCTGATATTTGTGAGAGCTAGTATTCCTTGTGGGCCCAAGTGTTTAAGGTGTATGTTAGATATGTTGTCTGGTCCAGTAGCCTTCGAATTCTTAATGTTTTTGATGATCTTGGTAGTCTGGTCTGTATTGAAAGGTGTAATGGTCGTGTCGGTCTGTAGGTTTTCTTGTGCCTGGCTGTTTGTCTGTCTGCGTGTTTCTGGCTGTTGTCTCTGTTTAAATGACTTATCTTTGCGTAGTGATTAACTAGAATGTTAGCTTGTTGTGTATATGTTGGGATATTATTTTGGCTGCGACAGATAGCCGCGTGTGAGGTGTGAATGCCGCTGTTAGAATGGGTAATGCTGTTTATAGTCTTGTATAGCCTGGACGTATCTGTGGAGTGGTTTAGTGTTGTTATGAATTCCCTAAATGTTTCTGTTTGTTTTTCTTTGAGTTTGTTGTTTATTTCTGTGTTGAGCTGTTGTATCTGCTGTTTTATGGTTTCTGTGTGTGGTGTTTGTGTGCTATGTTTGAGGTTGTTACGTTGCCTTATGAGGTGGGCTATTTCTCTAGTGTAATTTGGGTTGTATTTCCTAATGTTGCCCTCGGGTATGTATTTGTTTGCATTATTGATGATCTGATTAAATGTCTTGAGTGTTGTATTGATGTTTATGATTGGTGTGCTGTTTAATGTGGTGAATTGTTCCTCAGTCAGTAAATAAGGTTTGCTCAACTAAAGCGCTTGTCAAACATGATGTGCCACAGGGCTCAGTTCTGGGTCCACTGTTATTTTTATTATAAATAAATGACCTTCCACGTTCATCTGATATATTGAACTTCATAATGTTTGCAGATGATACAACTCTCTTTTTCTTGCAAAGATGTTAATACAGCTAAGAATATATTTCAGTCAGAATTCATCAGTGTAATGAAATGGTTGACCACCAATAAACTTTTCCTAAATACCAGTAAAACAAATTTCATGATTTTTACTAATAAATTTTACTAATGAAATCGCCATAAAGGAGTGTACTGTAACAAAATTTCTTGGTGTAATGCTAGATAAGAATTTGCAATGGAGTGATCATGTAAATTATATCGCGAAAAGATTTCAAGGAGCGTTGCTATAATGTTTAAACTTAGAAATGTAGTCCCTAAACAAGTTTTATTGACTCTTTATCATACTCTTGTTCTTCCTTATATAACATACTGCACCCTTGTTTGTGGAAACTCCGCTAATAACGCATTAAATGGTATCTTTGTCATCCAAAAACGAGCAATAAGGTTATTATCTGATGCTGATTTCCTTGATCACTCTAGTGCATTATTTAAAGAGCTAAACCTACTAAAGCTCAACGATATAACCAAACTAGCACATTTTATTTTTATTTGCAAGTGTAAGAACAAAATCATTAATTTGCAATGGGGTAAATAGATATTTTATAACTCATCAAGAAATCCACTCGTATCAGACCAGAAATAGATCAAAGCTTGTTATACCTCAATTTAGATTGTCTTCATCTCAAAAACTACCCGTTTTCATTGGATTGAAACTATGGAATGACTTGCATGCCGATATAAAAAATATTGTGAATGTAAATTTGTTTAAAACCAACTTGAAATCCCGATTAATAATCGCATACTAACAAAAACCTAGGATTAATGTCCACTAATATTGTTTACTATTGTCCATTAATATTGTGTAATATTGTAATACATGTTTTAACTATTAATAATACTTATTTACTTATTTATTTATTTATTATTATTAATTAATTACAACTAGCTGCTTATTTTTAATAAGAGCCCAGTAAAGCCTAAAGCTTAAGGGCCAAATTAAATTAAATAAATAGTCGAGCTTTAATTATTCCAATTATTCATGTCATTGTAAATTGAAAAAATGTATTTTTTTATTATTATTAATAAAGGTTATTCTATACCATATGTCCCACAAAAAAGTACACCCAACTTTAGATTGTACTAACTCCTCCAAAAATTGAGATATTTTGGATCTGTTTGTTTGATTTAATATAGCAAATTATTCTTTGTTAACGTTCAAATTTATTCATGTTTAAACGATTTAGTGTTTAAGCATCTGCTTTTAACTGAAGGGTACAACAAAATGGATTGCGCAAAATTGGTCAATGAAAAAATAATGTGTGTGCTATCGATGTAATGAAAAGACAATACATAATAATAGATACTTTAACATAATTTTAATAAGATACAAAGCAGATTTTTCTTTATTCCTTATTGCAAAAGTTATGCTTAGTTTCGTTTTCTTTCAACATGACCGCCATTCCTATCGATACAAATCTGGAGTCGAGCTCTCATCTTCCCCATCACTCTTTTGATAAGATCTGGATTGTCTTTTAATAAGTTGATTTCAGCTGTGATGCGAGTCCTCAAATCATCTAAATTGATAGGTTGTGATGCAAATACTCTATTTTTCAAATGACCCCATAAAAAATAATCACACGGGGTCAAGTCAGGGCTTCTGGGAGGCCATTCAATGTCATGGCCTGTAGCAATTACTCTTTGGTGGAAGACTTCCTGCAAGCGTTCCTTCACAATAACTCTCCTGTGAGCAGGAGCTCCGTCTTGCACCCACCAAATACGATTAAATCGGTTCCATAAGTAATACGTATTTGTGGAAGGATTTCTCGGTCTATCATTTCTAGGTAAGCTTCACCATTTAGATTACCATCGTAAAAGACCGGGCCAATTACCGCTCCATTACCGCACAGTCCTACCCAGAGAGACAGTTTTTGTCTAGAGTTATTCTTTCGTAGATATGATTGTCAGGTGGATGATTTTTTGGTGCATACTGACGGCAGATTTGTCTGTTCACTAGACCATTCATAAAAAAGGCCGCCTCATCTCCAACCACTAATTGTTCCGTGAATCTTTCTGGTTTTTCAAGAAACCACTGGGCAAATCTTAGGCGGCGAGGTAGATCTCCTTCAATGAGTTGATGTCGAATTTCCATTCTGTATGGGTACAAATTCAAATCCTCACGAACTATTCGATGAAATGACATGCGTGAGAGTTCTGTACCATTTCGCCTGGTGGACACTTTTGGATGTCTCTCTAATAAATGCCAAACATGCTGAATGTTCTCGTCTGTTCTTGCCGTCTTCGGATGGCCTGAACGTCCTTTGTTCAAAATGAGGACCGTTCTTCTTCTTTGTATTTCCGAACATTCTTCAAAATTGTATGTTTAGTTGGAGAAGCTCTATCGGGAAATTGCAGTTCGAAGGTATTCTGAACTTGTTTTAAGCTTTAGTTTGCAGATAAGTTGTGACCATGAGAACGCGCTGCCTTCGTGTAAACTGCATGATAAGGGTTTCAAAGTTATTTATAAATTTAGTAATTCAGATTCTTCATTTATAGGTATGTATGACTCGTATCTTAGATACAAAAGTTCGAATTATTTAAAAAAATATTTTCAATATCCTTCGACGTAAAAAGTAGCACATTGGTTAAAGCAAGAGGAGCTATCTGGCTGGGAGAAATGATCATTCCGTGCAACCCATTTTGCTGTACCCTTCAGTTAAAAGCAGATGCTTAAACACTAAATCGTTTAAACATGAATAAATTTGAACGTTAACAAAGAATAATTTGCTATATTAAATCAAACAAACAGATCCAAATATCTCAATTTTTGGAGGAGTTAGTACAATCTAAAGTTGGGTGTACTTTTTTGTGGGACATATGGTATATATATATAAATATATATATATATATATATAATATATATATATGCAGTATAAACAAAACAGTTTGGAGGAATTAGCGAAAAATTAAGAAGTATATTAATAAAAGCACAAGGAACATATTTAGAGATGTGTTCCATTTTATACATTTCCGAACTGTTATTGAAATTAGTAACAAAATAAACGAATGCACATTCCACAATGTTGCTTTTCGGTTGTGACTTTATTTTAAAACAAGAATATAAAAGTGAAGACAGGGTTACACTGTGTTAAGTTGCGTTAGCGCAGGTTAGGTTACAAAAGAATGTTAGTTTTTTAGCATGTCAGTGTTATGCCCCGTTGACCAAATAAATATAGATAAAAAAAAGTTGACGTTAATGTCTTGGCGACAACAAAGACATTATTAATATAAACACCCAGGAATGTCTGTCAGTCGGTCACGCTCGAAAAGAGAAGATTCTTGATATATATATATATATGGGCGATATTTGTATTTTAATATGGGCGATATTTGTATTTTAATATGGGCGATATTTGTATTTTAATGCATTAGAAAAAGGCGTAATGAATTCTACTTTTAATTATAATTTTAAAAAGTCTATCTATAATAATAAAAGGACGCCCGTGTGTGTGTGTGGGTCAACTGTATGCCCTTGACAATTGGTTAGGTTAAGTCGTGATATGTTCGTTAAAACTAACGAAACTATCACGACTTAACCTAACCAATCGTCAAGGGCGTACAATTAACCTAACCGGGCATTCAATTAACCTAACTAATAACGGTCTTCGAACTACAAAAAATATTCCACCGTCGGCTAGCATATTTTTGCCACCCACACGAAGGGCGGGTTCTCCGCTAGTTAAATATAGATGTCAAAAAATGTGGTGACATTTTAAACAAATCGGTTTTTCGCTAAATTTAATTACTCCAAATCGCTTCTCTTTGCAAAAAATTTAAAGAAAATGATGGAAATTCTATTAAAAAAAGTTCTCTCTCTCTCTCTCTCTCTCTCTCCTTATACACAATAGGATGTCAGTCTTCCAAATGAAAGTTATTTTCTCCCCGTGTAACAAAAAGCCGTGACCAAAATATTTCACGAGAATATATATATATATATATATATATATATATATACACGTTTGTTTTGTTTTCTATTTAATTTCCTGTGTTTGTTTTACTTTGTTTTTGGTCTAAATTTTCTTATACGATTGGGGATAGGGGATGGGGGCGCTTCTGCTCTTTCAAACAAAAGAAATTGTTACCCCTCTGAAAGAAAACGACAGCCCTTGATAATGCCTCTGCCCCCGTCCCCGCCCCCCAACACCTCACGGGAATGAGAGAGTGAGTGAGTTATAAGGAGCAACAAGGACAAGGAAAAGCCTCAAAGACCTTTCGATCCAATCGGGGAGGTCCCTGTTATTAAACTAATACAGTTTTTTAATTATTTTAGCAGTAATAGAAAACTGGATAGAAAAGCATAAGGCTCTCTCCCCACCATCCCCGCCAGAGGCAAGTACGGAAAAAGGTTGAAGAAAATACTTTGACCCTGGAAAAGTAGCCAAGGAAATTTTACAGGAAAGAAGAGAATATATAAACTTGTTCGACAATTACGTTATGCACACACAGAAACTGTATACTAGAGAGCATGTTTGTATAAACTAAAATAATAATATATTTGTGCTAATCGTATATCAACTACTTGGTATCGTCACAAAAATCTCGAACGTATGTTTTGATTTTCTACAAAATATTTACAGCTCTATTTACGTAGCTATCGGGCCAACGAAGACCCCGTGGTTCACTCCAAGCTAGCTCCAAAAGGATTAAGCAAACTCTTCAGGTCTACACCCATGTACGCACGAAGCCATCACGTTCGCAAGGTGATGAAATGCAGAGCTGGGCATTTGCGGCATATTTTACGGTACTGTGGTACTGCGGTACTACCAAACTACCAAACCGGCACCAAACCGGTACGCGGAAATTTGAATGCGGTAGCGGTACTGCGGTACTTTCAGCGATCCTTTGCAGTACTGCGTTATGCGGTTCCGGTTTGCGGTTTGCGGTAGTACCGCAGTACCGCAGTACCGCAAAATATGCCGCAAATGCCCAGCTCTGAATTTGAAATGCTTCTACAGACGTTGGCAAAGTGATGAAATGCTTCTACGGACGTTGGCAAAGTGATGAAATGCTTCTATGGACGTTGGCAAAGTGATGAAATGCTTCTACAGACGTTGGCAAAGTGATGAAATGCTTCTATAGACGTTGGCAAAGTGATTAAATGTTTCTACAGGAAAAGGATTGAAACACGAATTGAGGAAGGAAATCAGATTTTCTACACCATACCTTCACCCTTCATATACAACCATCCCACGAAGAGAAGGAAGAGAAAAAAAAGAAATAGGAACAGCAAAAACACAACTTTAACTCAACTAATCCATGTCATGCATTTTTTTGTTCGTTATGAAATTATGTATTTCTACAAAATACTTACATACTCTATTCTTAAACATATTAACAGGGCAGGCAAATGTGTAAGGGTGTTTTCTGTAATTGGATGTGTGATGTGTATGTGTCTGCCAATTCTTTGAATGTCGCCGAGTTTCAACTAAGGTTTACTAAGGCCACCACGAGAGTACAGAAAATCTCTTTCCAGCGAGGAATATGAGAGAGAGAGAGAGAGAGAGAGAGAGAGAGAGAGAGAGAGAGAGAGAGAGAGAGAGAGAGAGAGAGAGAGAGTTTCCAAAACATAAACGGTTTTCAAATGTGAATTCGGTCCATGTTTACGATTCAACCTTTTTGGGGAGCACACTGGCATCCTCTTCGGGTGGATACAGTAAAACGAATGAACCAAAAACAAGAGGGTAAACAGTCCAGGGACCATTAAGAAATTCTCACCTAGGTTAGATCCCGTTCTCCCGACACTGGAAGGGCATTTTTATTAAAGGGATAGGCTTATAAATAATTATAGGGTGTCCATAAATGATTACCCTGATTAAAGCATGCTATAACTTTTAAATAAACACTCGTATTCAAACGCAGTTTTAATCATAAGTAGATAAACATACAAAGTTTTGATACATAGTTAATGAACTTAATAAGCTTCGACATGTGCACCCCTAGTGGCTGTAGTGGCACGTAAAATGTCTAAACGGTATTCACATTCACGCCACAAATTTTCCAACATTTGTGGGTTAACTGTTGCAATTGCATCCGTAATGCGTTCTCAATTTGTACCTTGTAGGCGTGTAGCTTCAAACGTTTGTGTAACACCTTGTGCACCGTAGACTTCGGTATCTTTAGTTGGCATGAAGCTTGTCTCACCGATTTCCTTGGTGACCGTGTGAAAGCAATTTGAATGTTTTCCACCGTCCCATCGGAAACTGATGGTCTACCACTGCTCTTTCCCTTTTCCACGTTTCCAGTTTCCAAGAATTTTTTCATCCACGACTTAATTAACTTCACATCAGGTGGATTCTTGCCATACTTTGTTCTGAACCTTCGCTGAACACTGACAGGAGATTTTGTTTCTGCAAGCCACACAACACATTGTGCCTTCTCTGTCACAGACGCCATCTTAACTGAACAGCTACTACAGCGCTCCTAGCGGCGAATGCGATAGACGAAACACACCAGCACAGAAACTCTGTGCGTGTACGAGATCACCTGTAAAAAGAAAACGGATGTAAGATTCGTCATTAAAACATGAGAGCATACTGTTTTCAGGGTAAACATTTATGGACACCCTGTACATTCGCACAAATTTAAAACTATCTTCTTGTTCTGTACATACAGATTTTATTATTATTTTTTTTTATATATAATTATTACATTTATTATTAAATTTATTACATTTAATATTGCATTATTATTTATTACATAAATTATAAATTTATTATTACATTGATTAATTATTACATTGTTGTTTATTATACAGAAATTATAAACTGTAAAACGAATGAAAAAGGCGAGAAGGAAACAATCCAGAGACCATTAAGAAATTCGCATCTAGGCTAGATCCCGTTTCCCCACACCCAGAAGGGCATTTTTATTAAAAGGTTCCGCTTATAAGTACATTCGCACAAATTATCTACTTGTTCTATACATACAGATTCTATTATTTTGACATAATTACTGCATTTATTATTGCATTTACATTTTTTTAGCATTTATTATTATTACCGTTACACTAATTATTGCATTTATTTTATTACCTTTATTATTACATTTATTGCATTTATATTTATTTCCACAGTTATTACTCCCATTATTACATTTACGTTTATTATTCCATTTACATTTTACCGAAAAAAAAAAACCCGAATGAACCAAAAGCGAGTAAGGAAACAATCCAGAGACCTTTAAGAAATTCACACTTACGTTAGAACCCGTTCACCCGACTCCATAAGGGATTTTTTGACCAAGAATCTCATTAAAGGGTCCAACTTATAAGTATCTTCGCACAAATTAAAATTATCTTCTTGTTCTATACATACAGATTCTATTTTTTTTCTTTTGACATAATTATTACATTTATAAAGTACCTTACTTGATTCCCAATCTATAGCATGATTATTTTGGCTGGCGTGATAAAAAATGGCATTATTAGTATTACAACTTCTGAAGGCATATTTGTGTTCTTTAATACGGGTTTCAATATTTCTTCCAGTTTCTCCTACGTATACTAAATCACAACTTTTAAGGGAATGCTCTAGACACAGGCTTGTTCCTGTTTTGCAATGTTATTCCTAACCAATTTACTTTTCACGGTAGACGAATATTTGAACGCCAAAGCAAACTTAAAATCTTTCGTCAACGGTTTTACTCTTTCTAAGCCGGCAATGTAAAGCAAACTCACATATTGTTTTTGGTTAACTGAAGGTTCCCGAGGGGCATAAAAAGATTTTCTGGCTTTAAAATGCGCCTTTCTGATAAACCACTCAGGATACTTTAAATCCTTAAAAATGTTCCAAATCTTTGAATTTTCCGGGTCCAGCAAATGTGGGCTACAAATGCTGAGTGCTCTTAGAAATATCATGATATGAAAAATACTGAATGTACGAATTACAATGAGTAGGTTTTCTATAGACCGTGAAATTGGGCTTTCCGCTTTCGTTAATGACTAAAACATCTAGAAAAGGTAATTGTTTGTCGTTCTCCCATTCATATTTAAATTTAATAGAAGGAACAAGATTATTTAATGACTGAAAGAAAGTGTCAAAGTTGTTCCAGTGGTCAGGCCAAAATGAGAAAATATCATCTACATAACAAAACCAAATCAGTTTTGACGTTGAGTCCTTGTTTACGAAAGTTCCCATTGATGATGTACTTAGTTTTTTAGATAGAAAATTGCCAACATGTAACGTAGAACTAGGCATGCCCACATCTGTATTTTTAGAACTGATAAAACTCTCTGTCACCAATAATGCCTTCTCCTTCGGTGAGAATTTTATTTGCAACGTTTTGTTATGGGAATGGGGTCCCCTTTATCCCCAATACTGAGTACATTATACATGGAATATTATGAGTCGGAATTGTTGCAAACAATTTGTCCCAGGAATCTAATTTGGTTTCGCTATATAGATGATATTTTCTCATTTTGGCCTGACCACTGGAACAACTTTGACACTTTCTTTCAGTCATTAAATAATCTTGTTCCTTCTATTAAATTTAAATATGAATGGGAGAACGACAAACAATTACCTTTTCTAGATGTTTTGGTCATTAACGAAAGCGGAAAGCCCAATTTCACGGTCTATAGAAAACCTACTCATTGTAATTCGTACATTCATTATTTTTCATCATGATGAAGGGGTTAAAAGCTCAATTATTTCTTCTATGTTTCTAAGAGCACTCAGGATTTGTAGCCCACATTTGCTGGACCCAGAAAATTCAAAGATTTGGAACATTTTTAAGGATTTAAAATATCCTGAGTGGTTTATTAGAAAGGCGTATTTTAAAGCCAGAAAATCCTTTTATGCCTCCGGCTTAGAAAGAGTAAAACCGTTGACGAAAGATTTTAAGTTTGCTTTGGCGTTCAAATATTCGTCCACCGTAAAAAGTAAATTGGTTAGGAATAACATTGCAAAACAGGAACAAGCCTGTGTCTAGAGCATTCCCTGTAAATGTTGTCATTTAGTATACGGAGGAGAAACTGGAAGAAATATTGAAACCCGTATTAAAGAACACAAATATGCTTTCAGAAGTTGTAATACTAATAATGCCATTTTTTATCACGCCAGCCAAAATAATCATGCTATAGATTGGGAATCAAGTAAGGTACTTTATAAATGTAATAATTATGTCAAAAGAAAAATAATAGAATCTGTATGTAGAGAAGAAGAAGATAATTTTAATTTGTGCGAAGATACTTATAAGTTGGACCTTTTAATGAGATTCTTGGTCAAAAAATCCCTTATGGAGTCGGGTGAACGGGTTCTAACCTAAGTGTGAGTTTCTTAAAGGTCTCTGGATTGTTTCCTTACTCGCTTTTGGTTCATTCGGTTTTGTTCTTTTTTTGGTAAAATGTAAATGGAATAATAAACGTAAATGTACATGTAATAATGGATGTAATAAATATGGAAATAAATATAAATGCAATAAATGTAATAATAAAGGTAATAAAATAAATGTAATAATTAGTGTAACGGTAATAATAATAATAAATGTTAAAAAAATGTAAATGCAATAATAAATGCAGTAATTATGTCAAAATAATAGAATCTGTATGTATAGAACAAGTAGATAGTTTTAATTTGTGCGAATGTACTTATAAGCGGGACCCTTTAATAAAAATGCCCTTCTGGGGGCGAGGGAACGGGATCTAGCCTAGGTGCGAATTTCTTAATGGTCTCTGGATTGTTTCCTTCTCGCCTTTTTCATTCGTTTTTCGGTTTATAATTTCTGTATAATAAACAACAATGTAATAATCAATGTAATAATAAATTTATAATTTCTGTAATAAATAATAATGCAATATTAAATGTAATAATTTAATAATAAACGTAATAATTATATAAAAAAAAAAATAGAATCTGTATGTATAGAACAAGAAGATAATTTTAAATTTGTGCGAATGTACTTATAAGCGGGTCCCTTTAATAAAAATGTCCTTCCAGTGTCGGGAGAACGGGATCTAACCTAGGTGCGAATTTCTTAATGGTCCCTGGACTGTTTTCCCTCTTGTTTTTGGTTCATTCATTTTTCTGTATCCACCCGAAGAGGATGTCAGTGGGCATCGAAACTGTTGTGGAAATAAACTCTGGCTATTAGAGTGGGTTTTAATTATCATAATTTGACCTTCACGTACAAAAAAAGTTTTTT
>JAJOZX010005157.1:90000-120000 GCA_023014485.1 Bathynomus jamesi
CATATATATATATATATATATATATATGGGAATGAACTCAGAATGGTTCCCTGAGGTTTTTTATGACACACACAGACCGTCCATGGAACAAGGAACTCTTCTAGGAAAATTAAATCCACTATAGTCCGAATAAGTAATGGTAAATGACAAATACTATAGATTTTTCTTTTTCATGATGCTAGCCCGACGCGGGCAACGGGTCACTCGCAAAGAGGTCCCAGAAATATAGCTTCCATCACCAGCTATCTGCAAAGCAGATAGGATCCAGCTTTGGGACAGGGGTAAATGTTTACTATACCACCACCTCCTCCAATTTTTTTGCAAAATACATTTTTTAGTAGTTTTTGGTGTGTTCTGTTCAGATCTGCTATTCATTTGTTGTGGAAATGACCCAATTAAAAGTTACGAGACATTGAAGTTTACTAAGTAAATATAGGGAATTTTGGGCATAAGCATGGGTCATTTCCACAACAAATAAATAGCAAATCAGAACAAAACACACCAAACACTACTGAAAAATGTATTTTGCAAAAAACCCAACCTAACCTAACCTAACCTTACCTAACCTAACCGCTACCACCAATTGGTTTTTGATGTTCAACCCAATATTCACACACTTCACAGCAAAATGATTTCCAATCGACTATTGTCTTTGAGGAGAGATGTAAATTACGTATACAATAGGCTTCTGAGAATTCTTTCGTCAGGAATATGTTCATAAAACATACTATTACATTAGGCTTCACATTCACTATCTAGCCACGTATCCTTGAACTGGGATATGGAGAATCCGCATGTGTTTACACGCTTATTTCTTTTGTTAGTCTTTTTCGATGTACACCGGAATATATGCTGGTCCTCTCTGTACGTACACTGTTTATCATACAATGGACACTTCCTTGTTGATTGTAAAACGTTATGCGCAATGAAAATCTCTATAGCGGCTTTATCGTTATTATAAACGCGCGCTATCAGTTCTTCGAAATCGTAATTACAGCCTTCACATGCCATATCTAAATTTATTTAAAGGAAAATGGCGTCAATCACTAGACTAGATGAAAATCAAAACAAATGTCGTTATTATAAACGTGCATTTGACGTGACGTCACGTCAAATGGATAACAATAATTAAAATTTCAGAAGCAAATATCTTCGTAAATATGAATTTCCCAAATAAAGACATACACCATTTTTCTTAGTAAATTATGATGTACTACTGGAAAAACCAGAAAACCTCAGGGAACCATTCTGAGTTCATTTCCATCATGAAACGGACATGTTATGTGCCTTGAAAAGTGGACGCTCAATTCTGCCAGCTGAGGTTTAAGTTTTGGTTTTTGGCTAAAAATATAATAGTTACCCCTTTTCTTTGATGTACTGAATCCGACGTGAAGGCAGCGAGTCTTTTGCTTACATTGAGGTTCTAAATGTAGCTGGGCTAGGCTGCTTTAAACCCTAGATCCTTCTCCCAAAGCTGGATCCTATCTGCTTTGCAGATAGCTGGTGAGGGAAACTATATTTCTGGGACCACTTTGCGAGTGACCCGTTGCCCACGTCTGGCTAGCATCATGAAAAGAAAAAACTATAGTATTTGTCCTTTACCATTACTTATTCGGACTATAGTGGATTTAATTTTCCTAGAAGAGTTCCTTGTTCCATGCACGGTCTGTGTATATATATATATATATATATATATATATATATATATATATATATATATATATATATATATACAGGGTGTCCATTAAATATGGGACCCGAAAAAAAATTCAATAATTTGTAAAGTTTTAATCCTACAGAAAAAATACATATATCACTAGAAAGAGGGAAAATTTAGATTTAATATGATTCCTTATTTTTTTTAAATAATATCTTTTAAATGACCTCCATTACGCCTAGAACATTCATGAACTCTCGTGAGCATACTTCGCATGACATCAGAAAGAATGTCAGATCCGATCGATTCGATTTCTTCAGAGATATTGCGTTTTAGGTCTTGGAGTGTTCTTGGATCATTTCTATACACTTTATTTTTCAAATATCCCCACAAAAAATAGTCAAGGGGGAAAGATCAGGTGATCGGGCCGGCCACTCAATATCTCCAAATCTTGAAATTACTCTCCTTGGAAAGTGATTCCTTAAAATATCCATGCAAGTCCTTGATGTATGGCACGTAGCGCCATCTTGTTGAAACCAACAATTATCCAGTTGTAGCTCAGAGATCTTTGGAACGAGAAAATCACGTAACAAATTCTCATAACGTTGGGAATTAACAGTTACAGCATTGCCATTTTCATCTTCAAAAAAATATGGTCCTATGACTGTTGAAGCAGTCATTCCACACCAAACAGTTACACGTTCAGAATGGAGAGAGACTTGAGTAATTACTTGTGGATTATCAATGGACCAAGTTCTAAAATTTTGTTTATTTACTGGGCAGTTTAAATAAAAATGTGCCTCGTCTGAAGTTATCAAGTTAGCAATGAAATCTGGTGCACCTGAAATCTTTTGTTCAAACCAATGTGAAAAACGCATTCTTCTTTCATGATCTCCCTCTCGAAGTTGCTGGACTACTTGACATTTATATGGATAAACTTGTAAATCAACTCTTAACATTTTTTGTACAGTCGATTTTCCTATTTCAAGTTGTTGCGACAGTTTTCTGACGGATTTATTAGGATTTTCACGCAATAAATGTTGCAGTGTTTCAATGTTCCCTTGTGTTCGTTGCGATCGGGGTCTCCCCGTTTGTCTCTTCTTTACAATACTGCCGTTTTCATTTAAATTCCGATAACATCTGTAAATTACCTTTTTCGATGGAGAACTATGCATATTGAAATGCAATTTGAAATTTCTCTGAGCTGTAATCACACTTTTGTTGCACTTAAAGTACTGCTTAGTAATGTACACGAGATGCTCGTTTGTCCAGTGCTCCATCTTGAATGGGAGGTAACATTTCATCTCGGTTAAGTTCTGCATATTCATGTTTAAGCATGAATGAACATGAATCATATTAAATCTAAATTTTCCCTGTTTCTAATGATATATGTATTTTTTCTGTAGGATTAAAACTACAAATTATTGAATTTTCTTTCGGGTCCCATATTTAATGGACACCCGTTATATATATATATATATATATATATATATATGAATTTTAATTAACATTGAATGCTTTGAATAACTCCAACTTCATCCATTTTGAATCTCTTTTTGAGTCATTACGTAATCAACCTACAGTATCTATGATTGGCTGCAAAAATAGTCCCCGTCCGAGTTGCATGATTATAATATTCAATTTTTAAGAATATAAATTAACTAAGAAATTATAAATTAAATAGATAATTTTCTACAGAAAAAAAATATACTTTGAAATTACATAATAAAAAGTGTCTGATTCACTCTCATTTTAAAAACACATATCCCTATTTGGCTACTCACTTCGGGTTATCAGCAAAGGTATTTTCACAAGAATAATCCCCAAGACTTTATATATATATATATATATAACCTCTCAATAACGACACTCCACTATAACGAAACCTCTCTTTACCGAACACCATGGACATTTCGAAAGCCTCTCTTTATCGGAAACAAGTTTCGTTATAAGGTGTTGTTTTCGCTAACACAGCCTGACTGCACTTGTTTATACCATTTCCCAGATCAAGAAGTAAGCGGCATGCTGATTGGCTGATACGTAATTGGCTAGAATGTTTCTCCCTCACGGAGAAATACTTTTAAGTACTGCATTTAATATACTGTGTATATACAGTACTACATAAAGTATGTATAAATAGCTAATAAGTGTGTGTGTGTGTGTGTGTGTGTGTGTGTGTGTGTGTGTGTGTGTGTCTCGCTCTCTCTCTTTATATATATGACATTTTTTCTCCGAAATTTTTGTGCTCATAGCCCAAACGTACCCATTAGATGAAAAACCAGCACACGTGAATTTTTTTTTAAATTAATGAATATGTAGGGTATGCACACGGCTACCATTTTTAATGCCCTGTAATGCTCGACTCTGACGTGGCCTGTATAGCAGGCATAATTCGGAACGTAAAAAAAAAAATTGCGCAATTCGCCCAGGTTCTAATTCCAACCTGTTCTAGTTGGCAACTCTTATTTTTGAACATACTACGATTTGGCATCGTATTTCAAATACTAACGGTTTCCCTCAGTTACTCTCCCGGCAAGAATCGGATAGAGTGTATTAAATGTTCACGCATCACTGGGAATCATTTATCTTAGCTTGATTTTTAATGACTCAGGTGAATATTTAATTAATATTTAAGTAATAATTAATTAATAATTAATTAATATTAATATTTAATTAAAGTGAATATATATTCTATAGCGTTATAAATTGCTATGACGCTTAAAGTTGCTATATCACTATTGCGTTATTATTTTTGGTTCATGTTGAATAATAATTTTTTTCTGGAAAGAGATGTACATTAGTGCAAGTTTAGTCCTAAAGAGTAACGTTAAAACTGTGTATGCTCAAAATTGCTATATTTTTTATTGCGTTATAAATTGCTATGACGCTTAAAGTTGCTATATTACTGTTACGTTATTGTTTTTGGTTTATGGTGAATAATAATTTTTGCTGAAAATTCATGTACATCAGTGCATGTTTAATGTTAAAGTGTGACTTTAAAAGTCTACATGTTTGAAGTTGCTGTATTTCTACATTATTTCCATAGTAATAAAACATGTCAATTTTCGGTTACTCTTTCTAGGTTGTGATGATGGCAATTGCATTGCGTAAGAAAACAACTATCTACTTGGTTGGCGGTACCATCGAAACGATTCCTAAGTCCCGTCTGCCTACTCTTAGGCAAGGTCTCCAACGTTATTTTCATCTGAAAATGAGTGAGCCAACTCCTACGAAAAACGAGTGCATCAATATGGTGGTGAAGGAAACCATGGATATCTGGGGAATAGCCGCATCCCTACTCAAGAGGAGCGGAATATCAAATGAACTCTGAATGGAATCCTGTCCACTTGGGAGAAGTTGAAAAAGGGTTCCAACAGGAGAAGTAAGCCACAAATACAGAAAAAACAAGAGTTCTCAAACAGTCTTGAAAAGCTCTTCAACATTAAGCATCATGATGTGGAAAGACTGATCCGGATAGAGGAAGATCGAGTCTTCTTGAAAGACCAAGAGAGGGAACGCGTTTCACATGGGACGAGTCGAACAAGTCCTGGCTAAAAAAGAAATGAAACAGAAGTATCTTAAGAAGAAGGTCAGAGAGCAAAAGGAAGTAGCAGAGAAGCAGATGCGTGAAGAGCAGAGACCGTTCAGCTGGAGTCAACCAGCACCTCTTCTGATGATGAAAGCCCTCGTTCATTTCCGAAGATGCCTCGAGTTGGAATGGATCCGGATTTTCAGGTCCCTGGCCCGTCAAATGCAGCTCCTCGTCCTGCACCTCAAACGAGGCCTAAAAACTTCATGTCCCCTGGTCTCGCTGCCGCCATGGATAGAACCAACACCAGCGATCGTGAGGCAGTTCACATCGTGGCAGCTACTGTGAAAAGGCTTGGAGGAAGCATTGATGAACTGGCCATCAGTCGCTCCACATTCAGAAGAACCCGTATGCGACATCGCAGTGACCACATCACTTCTGCGAAACAAGCTGTCTCATCTTCTGGCACCAATACTGGAATTGTTGTTCATTGGGACGGGAAACTCCTTCCATTCCTCACAGAAAATGACTACGTCGATCTTCTCCCAGTACTGATCTCTGGGAAGGATGTTTCGTCATCGTCAGAGAAGAACATCCAACTCCTGGGTGTTCCGAAACTCGCATGTGGAACAGGAATGGCGGAAGCAGACGCCGTGGTTGAGGCCTTGAGGGATTGGAAGGTCGAAGACTGAGTCATCGCCATGAGCTTTGATACGACTCCAAGCAATACGGGTCATATTGGTGGAGTTTGCACTCTGATTGAACAGCGACTGGGAAGAAATTTACCCAACCTTGCTTGCAGACACCATATCTTAGAGGTCGTTCTCAGAGACGTCTTCAAGACAGTTCATGGATCGTCCAGCGGTCCGGAGGTTCTCCTATTTCAACGGTTCCAAAAGAATTGGCAGTGGGTCAATCAAGCAAACTTCAAGACTGGAATGATGGACGACCACGTCAGTGCAGTTTTCAAAGAGAACCCTGAATGGGTACAAGAAGCTCTCGACTACTACATAAAAGCTCTTGAGTGTACGCAACCCCGCGACGACTCCCGCCGACTCCTGGAGCTTTAACGTAGTCTTCTCTCTAGGACACCCCCCGAAGGATTCGAGGACAGCCATTTGGACAGCTGGCCCCATACACCATGCTCGCTGGATGTCAAAGGCAATACAATATACTGTCTCCAAATATTCATGTTTCAACCTCAGTTTAAGGTGTCCTCCAAGGAAGAGAAGGCCATTCGAACCAATATTCATGTTTCAACCTCAATGTAAGGTGTCCTCCAAGGAAAGAGAAGTCCATTCGAACCATGGCCCTCTTTGTTGCTCTTGTCTACGGACCAGCATGGTTCAAGGCTCCCATAATCTTTGAAGCCCCGAGCAACGATATCTCCTTCTTAAGAAAATTCAAGAATACAGGATAAAGTGACTGAAGCAGTTGGAGCGGCAGCTACAAAGGCATTCCCACGACATCTGTGGTATTTGAGCGAGGAGTTGGTAGCTCTGGCTCTATTCAGTGACGCAGTTTCCAATATGGAGAAGAGAGGAATCCTGGAGTCGATGAGGGTAAGGGAAGGAGAGAAAGATCCACCGAAGAGAATTAAAGTGCCGGAAGAGGACATTCCGTCACTGACGCTGAAGAAGCTGGCATCCAAAGAATAACCGCTTTTCCAGACACATTACTAGGTTCCGGATTCATCTCTAAGATTAGTGATGTTAAAAAATGTTTTTTTTTTTATGTCCATGTTGTTTTTTGTCGTTTTTTTTTGTTTTTTTTGTTTTTTTTAATAATTAATATAGATATTGCCCAATTTAATTATAAGGTATACTTTTGCAATGATATATATTATAAAAATAAAAAATAAATAATAAATAGGCCAGATGGTACCACTATAGAATGTCCTTTCAGCCTATTTACAGAAAAACTGGCCCTCTTTCTTGCACTGAAAGTCTTGTATCTGAGATCCGTTAAAGTGCGAGAACACTGGCTGGGAGTGACTGCCATTGTCCAACCTTTCCAGGACTCTCCCATCCATGCCTCGGATTTTGAATCTCCCACTTAACTATCCTTAGACCCCGATGACATATTTTCCCCCCGAGACCATCCAATATATACATACACATACACCATATACATATATACTAATAATACAAAACTTATATACACATATTTATATCTATTATACCCCATTACACAGCATACATCCAGAATTCCAGATAATACGCACGCATACTCACATATATACCTACACAAACTCATACACTCTATTTCCCTTTCATTACCCGAGATCATTTAGCACATACGTAATATCCATACAGCCAAAAGAAACCGATAAGCCACAGACAGAGCAGCAAAGCTAGTATTTATATCCCAAAATGCAAAATTCCAAGAAAGTGAAGTAAAACATGGTGCTACATTGGCTTCGTCAACATCCAACTCTGCAATAAGTACCAGTACCTGTAATATTGAAACTATATGCTCTAATCAATCTAGTGATAATGATTCTTCAATGGAAATAGAATCAGATAATGAAAGTTAAACAGCATTAGGTTAACACAAAGGTTAAAGAAAGATGAATATTTTTATTTTTTATTTTTCTATTTGGATATATATATATATATATATATACACACTGGTATTATGTATATTATACCAGTACCTGTGATATTGAAACTAGCATATATGCTCTACCCAATCTAGTGATGATTCTTCCATGGAAATGAAGGTTAAACAACATTAGGTTAACAAAAAGGTTCAAAAAAAGGTGAATATTTTTTTTCTATCTGGAATATGATTTTCCACAGTTAACCTAAATCGAGGTGAAATTATAATTTAATAGAAATGGCAAAGGAAGGAAGCTTAGGAAGGTAGGCTTTGGTGACTTCTTCATCTGTGTCACATAAAGTTATAGTTACGAAGAAAGATAACATACAGTAAGCCAAGATGAAACACTGACGATATTTCCCATTCTTTAACACATTTTCAGCATATAGACTAAGAACTACAGTTCTACAGAACTACAGAAGGCTTCCGATTATCTGAGAAACATAACGTGCAAACAAGGGTTTAGCAATTCAGAAGATCGAAGATATTATGCACCTTTATTTTACTGATTCACTACATGAAAATTTAAAACACAAGAAAACGTCGAAACAAACAGAAACGAAATGCCTATTAGATCTCTCCCAAATAATTTAATCAACGACAAAAACAGATATCGAAACAACAACTTTTACCCTGATATAAACTATAAAAAGAACATAGACAATAAATAGCCTATTTTCAACAACTTTTATCCATATGGAAATTAAGTTCATGACTCCAGAGGAGATTATTTCCAAAAGTAGATTTTCGGAAGGTATTACGAGACTCCTCCTAATGTCTCAACAACAACCGGAGGCAAGGATAGTCAGCTATTCTCCGGACGGTCCCAAGCCCGGATAAAGGGGGAGGGTTGGTGTCAGGAAGGGCATCCGGCCGTAAAAACCAACGCCACAACCAAATGAGATGAGTAAAGAACCAAGATGGAGGCGACTCACCTTAAACAGCGACCCCATATAAAAATGGGATTAATTATGCTGAGGAAGAAGAAGAATATAATTATATACTGGTACTCTTGCCAATCACAATTATGTATATTGTTTGAAACGAGGAAGAATGTTTTATGTTCTAGTTAAAAAATATATACACATATAAAAAATGAGGGTTTGTTTTTCCTTTCTATTATATACTTTTTGCGTGATTCAGTTTTTCTAAAAGATGACTATATATACTAGGTATAACCATATAAGCATGGTAGTAGAGTAAATTATAGGTAATACTAATATACTTATTAGATTAAAGGAAGAAAAATATGGAATAAGTTTAAAACAATAAACTGGTAGTGAATGATGTGGCTGAAAGAGGGGTGAAATTAATTCAGGATTATAACTCTTCCATTACGAAGAACAGAAACAGTATCTGCTGCAGGTGGTCGCTACACATCGACGCTGTTTCCTAGTGCAAGCAAGGCTAACTCGTAATCGTGAGGATGGGAGAGTTGTTTTCCTGTTTCAATCAACATTGTTTGTGTTTGGTTTGCCTCTAATTAATAAATTAATCACTTAAATAATAATTTACCTATAGATATGTAATACTTGAGTATCATTTTCCTAATACAAGAGTCATTCTATAGGGAAAGAGATCAAACAAATGTGAGCTTTCCTTAGTCAGCTTGTACATACCCTAAACAAAGTCATAATGACCTAAAACTTGGTATTCAGTGTTTTCTTGGGGAAAGGAACCAAATAAACACTGAGCACAAAAAATAAACAACTTCGATTTTGTGGACCACCCTAATCTTTTCCGTTTCATGTACTGTTTCCGATTTTGTTGAAAAGAAGATATTTAATGTAGATTTTACGTTGATTTAAAAAATGTAAGTCTTTTTTTTGAGAAATGAGCGGTTCAAAAGTTATGTTTGTTATTGCAGTTTTGTATTAGGTCAAAAACTATAACAATACATGCAAAAAACTTCACTTTTTTCTACGTGAAGTTCAAAATATGAAAATAAAAACCCACTCTAATAGAGGAGGATGCCAGTGGGCATCGAAACTGTTGTGGAAATAAACTCTGTCTATTAGAGTGGGTTTTAATTTTCATATAACAATACAACCGAAAACTAATACAAGAGTTATTGTATTCTTAGTAATATTGGCTTATGTCACTAAGTATTTGTGTGAATAGATTTCGACCGTTATTTTTCTGTCCGGTTAAGTTAATTGAATGCTCGGTTAGGTCAACTAAATACCCGGTTAGATCAACTGAATGCCCGGTTAGGCCAACTGAATGCCCGGTTAGGTCAACTGTACGCCCTTGATGATTGGTTATGTTAAGTCGTTATATTTTCGTTAGTTTTAACGAAAATATCACAACTTAACCTACCAATCGTCAAGGGCATACAGTTGACCTAACCGGGTATTCAATTAACCTAACCGGGCATTCAGTTGACCTAACCGGGCATTCAGTTGACCTAACTTAACCTAACTTTTGAACCGCTCATTTCTCCAAAAAAAATACTTACATTTTTTAAATCAGCGTAAAAATCTACATTACATATCTTATTTTCAACAAAATCGGAAACAGTACATGAAACGGAAAAGAACCATATTATTATATATATATATATATATATATAACGTAAAGAACGACGCTTGTATAGGAGATATTCCGCGCAAGACGAGAAAGAGAAAACAACAAATGAAAAAATGAAGTACCACCTGGGAATCGAACCCGGGATCTTCCGATTGCCGGTCAGACGCGATAACCACTACACCATGGACTTCACTCTTCCAAATGCCGTAATTCCTCTACATACTCGCAGAAACCAATGCCCCAAGGGGGCACCTCCCGCATGCCGTAACATTATATACATTCAACTGCAAAGAACACGCAGTAAATAACGTAAAGAACGACGCTTGTATAGGAGATATTCCGCGCAAGACGAGAAAGAGAAAACAACAAATGAAAAAATGAAGTACCACCTGGGAATCGAACCCGGGATCTTCCGATTGCCGGTCAGACGCGATAACCACTACACCATGGACTTCACTCTTCCAAATGCCGTAATTCCTCTACATACTCGCAGAAACCAATGCCCCAAGGGGCACCTCCCGCATGCCGTAACATTATATACATTCAACTGCAAAGAACACGCAGTATAAATAACGTAAAGAACGACGCTTGTATAGGAGATATTCCGCGCAAGACGAGAAAGAGAAAACAACAAATGAAAAAATGAAGTACCACCTGGGAATCGAACCCGGGATCTTCCGATTGCCGGTCAGACGCGATAACCACTACACCATGGACTTCACTCTTCCAAATGCCGTAATTCCTCTACATACTCGCAGAAACCAATGCCCCAAGGGGCACCTCCCGCATGCCGTAACATTATATACATTCAACTGCAAAGAACACGCAGTATAAATAACGTAAAGAACGACGCTTGTATAGGAGATATTCCGCGCAAGCCGAGAAAGAGAAAACAACAAATGAAAAAATGAAGTACCACCTGGGAATCGAACCCGGGATCTTCCGATTGCCGGTCAGGACGCGATAACCACTACACCATGGACTTCACTCTTCCAAATGCCGTAATTCCTCTACATACTCGCAGAAACCAATGCCCCAAGGGGGCACCTCCCGCATGCCGTAACATTATATACATTCAACTGCAAAGAACACGCAGTATAATAACGTAAAGAACGACGCTTGTATAGGAGATATTCCGCGCAAGACGAGAAAGAGAAAACAACAAATGAAAAATGAAGTACCACCTGGGAATCGAACCCGGGATCTTCCGATTGCATGTTACGGCATGCGGGAGGTGCCCCCTTGGGGCATTGGTTTCTGCGAGTATGTAGAGGAATTACGGCATTTGGAAGAGTGAAGTCCATGGTGTAGTGGTTATCGCGTCTGACCGGCAATCGGAAGATCCCGGGTTCGATTCCCAGGTGGTACTTCATTTTTTCATTTGTTGTTTTCTCTTTCTCGTCTTGCGCGGAATATCTCCTATACAAGCGTCGTTCTTTACTATTTATACTGCGTGTTCTTTGCAGTTGAATGTATATAATGTTACGGCATGCGGGAGGTGCCCCCTTGGGGCATTGGTTTCTGCGAGTATGTAGAGGAATTACGGCATTTGGAAGAGTGAAGTCCATGGTGTAGTGGTTATCGCGTCTGACCGGCAATCGGAAGATCCCGGGTTCGATTCCCAGGTGGTACTTCATTTTTTCATTTGTTGTTTTCTCTTTCTCGTCTGCGCGGAATATCTCCTATACAAGCGTCGTTCTTTACGTTATTTATACTGCGTGTTCTTTGCAGTTGAATGTATATAATGTTACGGCATGCGGGAGGTGCCCCCTTGGGGCATTGGTTTCTGCGAGTATGTAGAGGAATTACGGCATTTGGAAGAGTGAAGTCCATGGTGTAGTGGTTATCGCGTCTGACCGGCAATCGGAAGATCCCGGGTTCGATTCCCAGGTGGTACTTCATTTTTTCATTTGTTGTTTTCTCTTTCTCGTCTTGCGCGGAATATCTCCTATACAAGCGTCGTTCTTTACGTTATTTATACTGCGTGTTCTTTGCAGTTGAATGTATATAATGTTACGGCATGCGGGAGGTGCCCCCTTGGGGCATTGGTTTCTGCGAGTATGTAGAGGAATTACGGCATTTGGAAGAGTGAAGTCCATGGTGTAGTGGTTATCGCGTCTGACCGGCAATCGGAAGATCCCGGGTTCGATTCCCAGGTGGTACTTCATTTTTTCATTTGTTGTTTTCTCTTTCTCGTCTTGCGCGGAATATCTCCTATACAAGCGTCGTTCTTTACGTTATTATACTGCGTGTTCTTTGCAGTTGAATGTATATATATATATATACTTCTGGAGAGGAGGGGCGACAAGCTTTACCTTCGTGAAATGAGGAGTCATCGCACGGAACCTTTGAAAGGTTGAAAGGAGAGGGTCTAAATAGGTCATTAAAATATACAGTACAATATCGGTAAAGGAAAACCTCTTTATAACGAACAACCTCTCTACAACGACAGTAATTTGGCTGATGTATTTCGTCCATATATATATATATATATACACACTATGCACTCTTCTGAGCTTATTTATTTTTACAGCATATATTTCTAATTTAAATCTGTCTGCGTTGTCATGGAAACGAGGGTCTTCTCATATTCTGCAAAGTGCATTTTAATTATTAACAAGAAAACTGCGTTTCTACCTGCTTCTAATTACCTTCATATTCTTGAAGGTGAATGACGGTAATTAGCAAAGGTAATGGGACTCTCTGTGACGTGGATTACTAGTATAATTAATATGAATCATTTATTTATTTACCTTAAGGAGTTTTACACGAAAATTTGCAAGGGGGGAATCAGGTTATGCTGTCACTTCAGGTCAATAATACCTTTCACACACTCATATATTTATATATATATATTATTTGGGGTCGTTTAATTTATAACATGTTGCAATTAGTTATAATTAGGTTAAAGCACATTAGAGCTGAATTAATTAACATAATTTCAGTGATTAACAACTTCACTTACAGTATTTGGTAAATTCACATTCCAAATTATAACTTAAAGCCTAAAATCCCTGAAAATGAATTATCCATTAGGATTTAATTTCTACTGTTTATTATATTATTATTATTATTTTATATATATATATATATATATATATATATATATATATATATATATATATATACAGGGCGTCCCAAAAAAATGTATACACACTTTAACAGCTGATAGCTCAATTGATGTTTCTTTCTTTCCAAGTTAAACCCATTAGAATTAATAATGGCAGTCAGACTAAGCTTTGAACAAAGGAAATTCATTCTAAAATGCTACTGGAAGTGTGAAAACGCAGTTGAAGTCCAAAGACAGTTTAGGAGGGAGTTTCAAACAGATCCACCAACGCGACTTACCATCACTCGAATTAGAGATAAGTTTGAAGCCGATGGAACTGTTCAGAATGTCCACAAGAAGCGTTCCGGAAGACCACGGACATCGACGAGCCCCACAAAGCAAGAAAGAGTACTGGAAACGTATCACAAAGTCCAAGAAAATCTGTGCGGCAAGCGAGTCGTGAGGTAGGAATTTCAGAATCGTCTGTCCAACGCATTTTGAAGCGCTGTCAATGGAAAAGTTACATTCCAAGATTAGTCCATGCTATTAATGAAGATGATGATCCGGACCGAAGAGTGGAGAGTATTGCGAGTGGTACTTGGCACGATGTGGATGTGGATTGGACGAAGGGGTTTCGTAGAATACCCTCCGCGTTCACCAGACCTCACACCACTAGACTTTTTTTTATGGGGATACTTAAAAGACAAAGTCTACGCTATAAAACCTGCAACAGTCGCTGAATTGAGAGCAGCCATTGAACGAGAATGCACACAAATACCAAACGAAATGTTTCGTGATGTTTGCGATTCCATTGCTTCGCGTTATCAGCAGTGCCTGGACCAGAAACGGACGTCAGTTTGAAAACAGGCGTTGACAAAACAATTAAATAATGTCTGTAGATTCTATTACATTTTGAAAATGAAATGTATTTTAATAAACACTGCCTTTATAATTATTTAAAGTGTGTATACATTTTTTGGGACGCCCTGTATATATATATATATATATATATAATATATATATATATATATATATATAGTGGTGCTTATAAGTATTCGTACTTCAGTTATATTCGTCCTTGTCTTTTGTCCTATGCATAGGATAGTTATGAAAAGCTTACCGTTCGTTTGGGAAATTTCAACAAATAAAAAATTACTTTAATTCCAGCATATAATGTAAAACATCAAAGAATTTGAGGAAAATTTTAAAAAAAAGTTAAAATATAAAACTTTTCATACATTTACTTACAAAATTATTTGATACTTTGTGTGTCCAACCTTTGCTTGAATAACTTCAATGATTCGTTTTTGGTATTTTTCTTCAAGGTTTCGACATCTCTCAGTCGAAATTTTAGCCCATTTTTCTGAAAAACATTGTTGCAATTCACTCAAATTCGAAAGGTTTCTCTTGCGGACACCATTTTTTCCAAATCAAACCATAAATTCTCGATTAAATTGAGGTCTGGGCTTTGACTGGGCCACTCGAGAAGTTTGAAATTCTTTCGTTGAAGCCATTTCATGGTACTCTTACTTTTATGTTTTGGATCATTAGCTTGTTGGATTACCCAATTGCGACCCATTCGCAGCTCCCGAACTGAAGGCAATACATTTTCTTCTAAAATATCCTGATATTTCCTCAAATTCAAGATTCCATTCATGATAAGTTTTCCTTGGACCAGAAGCATTAGAGTAGTGATGTAGTCGAGACCACCATGGCCGAGACCGAGACCGAGACCAGAAAAAAAGTTTCAAGACCAGTCTCGAGACCGAGACCGAAACTGAGACCATATGCAATTTTGCGTGTTTTCATATTCATATGAAATACAGAGCTTAGGAATTAGGCATTACACAATATTGAAAACACGCAAAATTGCATATGGTCTCAGTTTCGGTCTCGGTCTCGAGACTGGTCTTGAAACTTTTTTCTGGTCTCGGTCTCGGTCTCGGCCATGGTGGTCTCGACTACATCACTACTCTAATGCTTCTGGTCCAAGGAAAACTTATCATGAATGGAATCTTGAATTTGAGGAAATATCAGGATATTTTAGAAGAAAATGTATTGCCTTCAGTTCGGGAGCTGCGAATGGGTCGCAATTGGGTAATCCAACAAGCTAATGATCCAAAACATAAAAGTAAGAGTACCATGAAATGGCTTCAACGAAAGAATTTCAAACTTCTCGAGTGGCCCAGTCAAAGCCCAGACTCAAGTGACAATTGCAAAATTTATTCATAGTTTGTGACATTCTTCAGCAGTTAACTGCCTACTTAAAACAAGATAAGTGAGGAACATCACCGTGTAGTCAAGACCACCATGGCCGAGATCGAGAGCGAGACCTAAGCACCCGAGACCAGATCCCTAGATCCGACCCCAAAGCTGGATCCTATCTGCTTCGCAGATACCTGGTGAGGGAACTATATTTTGGAGCCTCTTTGCGAGTGACCCGTTGCCCACGTCGGGCTAACATCATGAAAAAGGAAAATATATATATATATATATATATATATATATATATATATATATATATATATATATATATATATATATATATATATATATATATAAGGTTGTAACATATTCTGCTCGATGTTTTAGTTCATTCAGAACAAAAATTAAATGACTTATAATGACAAATTAATCATCAATATAATTCCCTTCTTTTTCTATAATCTCCTCCCACCCGTTAAAAGTTTTTTTATACCAGTTCGAAGAAATCGCTTGGTTTCGAGTTAAAAAAAGCGATCACTTCGTTTTCGATAGCTTTCCTGGATTCCAACTTTTGTCCATCTAGGTGGTGTTGCAGACTTCTGAATAAATGATAGTCTGAAGGTGCGATGTCCGGAGAATAAGGTGGATGAGACATTTTTTTCCAACCAAATGCCTCCAATTGGGCAGTGGTGATTCGAGCAGTGTGAGGGCGCGCGTTATCCTGGTGGAATAGAACACCTCTGCGATTAATTAATGTAGGACGTTTTTCTTGTAATGCCATCTTCAATCGTTGGAGTTGTTGGCAGTAGACTTCAGCTGTGATTGTTTGGTTATCTGGCAGAAGCTCAAAATGAATAAATCATTGCATATCCCACCAAAACCAGAGCAAAATTTTCTTTGGATGGGGTCCATTCCTTGGATGAGGCTCAGGCTTTGTTTCACGGCTAAGCCACTGATGTCGACGCTTAATATTGTTATAAAGGACCCATTTTTCATCCCCAGTGACGATCCGATTCAAAAACGGTGCGGGCAGTTACCGAGAATTCACTACTTTTCCTAACAGCTTCAAATGACAATGAATGGTCATATGGCTAACGCCGAGTTGCAGGCCAAGTTCCTACAGTTACCGTTGGGTTTTCCTCCATTGTTGCTTTCAGCAACTCTTCATCTAACTCATTTGGTCGTCCTGTTCGTTAATAATCTTTCAGACTGAAGTCTCCATTTCTGAACTTCTCAAACCATCTCCCACACATCCATTCGCTCACATCATCATTTCCATAAACTCTTTGAATGTTTCTTGGGGGATTCACGAGCGTTAGATCCTTTATGGAACTCGTACAGCATCACATGTCGAATATATGCTCTTTCGTGGGCTCCATGTTTTTTCAATTACTGTAATATCGTAGGAGTGGCGTTGTAACTGTATTAAAAACACCAGAGAATGTATTCAGTAGCCTAATCCTACATTAGCCTAAGTCATTCTGTATCGTGATAAAACATGTGCGAACCTGTCGCCGCGTGTATTTTGCAACATTTCTAAAACTATTTCACATTATCTTGAGGTTATTCTATTTATCTATCGACCGTTTTCTAATCGAGCAGAACTTATGTTACAACCTGATATATACCTTCGTTAACCTTGGTTTTGTCTCCGCTCAATTTGTTCATTCTGAAGGAAGGTCAAGCTTGTTGCTCCACCTTAAACCTTCAGTTGAACAGAATCCGAACCACGATCCATCTTGGGTAGTCAGCAATTACAAAGTCCTCGCCCGAACTCGATCTCACGATCAGTAGCCCAGCGTCTTAACCACTAGACTACCCAGGGTATCCATTTATCTACCAACCAATTTCTTTTATTGTATGGAATGATGAACTGTTGGATTTGCTCTGCGCCTCCACCCGATAACGGGAATCGAACCCAGGGCCGATGGATTCGTAGGCAGAGATGCTAACCACTGCACCATTCTACCTATATACCCATTCAGGTTACGAGCAGCTCGCAGCATCACTGCAAAGTGAAGTACATAGAAGCTCAAAGTACTAACGAAGCTTCCGTACGCGATTTGTCATTAGTAGACGCAACAATGTTTTATCATAATCCACTTGCAATAAGCTGTCAAATCCATATTCCATTCACATGCATTTTGTTGATTCGGGTGCATAATTAATCAGGAGCAAGACGTTTGCTTCCTCCAGGGTTACTTTCATTAGTTTATCCTCATTTTAAGAACACTTGTGCATTGCTATGTAAAAAGTCTGGCACTTTAATGCCAAATGCCACATTTTTTGTTTCATTTTAATGCAGAATTGTTTCCATTTTAAGCGTTAAATTAGTGTTAATCTGTATTTTAAAGCGCTGATCGCCAAAATTAACTGCTACATTCCGTTATTAACGCCAAAAATAGGTTTCACATTAAAAATGTCCACTATTTTGTACAACTTTAACGCGTTATATTTCCTTCAATAACAGGAATTACGCGTTAATTTCCCTCAAAATGTATTTTTAAACGTTTATAAACGCCACGAGGGACAATGAATTTTGTTAACGCTAAAAGACTACGTAAAAGTAGTACAGAAATAAATCAACGAAATTTTTATCTAATTTTTTATGGACATAACCTGACCTGACCTGACATGACATGACCAAGTTATTGTAGGTTGTTGTTATGAAATCTGATCGACGTCACATAAAATAACATGAGTTCGAGTTTTCACAGCGCGTTCGTTATCTAACGAACTGAAGTGATAATGAAGCAAAGCTAGAAGCTATTTTTATTTGGACTATTTTAGTTTCTGTTAAATCCAATTTCATCATACATCGTACATTATTTTCATTATTTCTTCATTCATTATACATTGTACGTTTTTCATTATTCATGATACGTTTTTTCATTATTTATTGTACACTAGAGATTATTTTTATTATTCCTTGTGCGTCAAACAAAAATGTGGTTGGATTTAGGCTACTGATAACATAACAAATACAACTTTTTCGTTGTACAACAAGAAACATCTTTATAGTTTTGTTAAACCGATTTTTTTTTATTGAAATTTTCTGTGCTACGTCGTAGCCATTATCGTAACCCCACATCCTGTAGATCAACGAACGCAGCAACCAACCAACCAATTAGATGTAAAATAAAAATACAAACATATCGACTTAATTCCTGCTTAAGAATTAATTTAGTTACGGTTTTTATGTAACAATTCACATATTTACAATTTAAAGTAATGTACATACACAAACATTCAAGGATTATCTGTAAGATGACGTCATTTAACTTTGACTCAATCTCCGGGTTCGATATTCTACCTCTCAAAGTATGCAGGAAACATGTCCAAAAACTATACTATACTGTACCACGTTTTCTGGGCGATCTCTTCAAACCCGCTTCCTCCCAATTATTGATCGAATTTGGGAATAAAATTTAAATGAAAATCATTTCTAATTTCTCTGTGCACTAGAAAGTTTCTCCTTTTTCCACAATTAAAATATGACAGAAATCAGATACCATTCCAGTAATGAAGAGGTTACCCCTACTTTTTACCTTTTTTTATGTTACTTAAACGAAAACACGGGTTGATGACACTTAACATGGAGTTCAGGAGTGTGGGCTAGTGGTTAGGATACGCGGCTCTCACCCGCGAGGCCCGGGTTCGATTCCCGGCACGGGAACTTATTAGAGAGGAGGCGGCGACAAGCTTGACCTTCGTGAAATGAGGAATCATCGCACGGAACATTTGAAAGGTATTCAACCGGTCAGTCGCCAAGCATTTTCTTAGAGTCGATTGCAAGTCAGAAATGGGCATTATCCCCTAAACTGCAAATACTATAGAAAGTAATCTCCAAAATAAAACTGTTTTTCACAAAAGAACTTCTAAAGATATTTCCGAGAACATTGCGAATAACCTAACCTAGATTAGGTTAAGTTAGGTTTGTTACGTCAGGTTAGGCTAGACCAGGTTCATAAATGTTGATGATGTAGATTTCTTCGAACTTGATGCGTACTGTGTAGTACTAATAAATTTCATCTAAGTGCCTTCTTCAGATCCTCGTGTAGTTCTGAGCAGGAACTGTATCAGAGTTTTCATTTTGGGAGGAACTGAGCCACTCTCTTCAGCTTTGGCCAGGAAGAGTGACTTACCAAGTCCTGTCAAGTGGAGCCAAGGTTATGGAAATTACTTATGCATATTAGGGTGTACCATTTTTGGGTCATTTTCAAAAAGTCAAGGTCCAGGAGTCTAATGTTGTGCCAAATGATGTCCTAAACACGAATTTAACAAGCATTTTCTAATCCAACAAATTTTGAATCCCCCCCACCCCCTTGAAATTTTGCCCATCCCCTTTTCCTAAAAACCCCATATATCTAAAAAACTATCAACTTTATCGAAATATGTTACAGAATAAAAATGATTTAGAATCAAACGTTCTATTAGAAAAGTCCATTAAGATAGAAATTTACGTAATTTTGAAAATTTTCATTTTCTTTTGTCCAAGAGCACCTTATTGTATTAATATAAAATAAGGTGCTTAAGTTACATTATTTATGAGTATATTGTGAGTATAATCCAAATTTAAAAATCCTTTTTTACATTGAATTTTAATAAACAAGCATTGTTTTTACTCTTATTGTTTCTTTTCAGACTGCTTATTTGAGTTCATCTAAAATTGTTTTACCATCCAATAAAGATGTTCTAAGCCATTTTATTTATTTACGGAGAATGCAGTATAAGGGTCCAAAAGTTACAAAAGATTCTACTGTTAATGAAGTTCTACAGAAGCTACTAATAATATGGCAAAAAGCATGCATTCCTACTATAGATATTAGTAAAAACCCTAAAGGCAGGAAGATGCTGTTAAATCTAGAAGAAATGCATAATAATTTAATTCTTGGTCGCTTGCAGGCTGATATTATGAGTTCATCTAAAATTGTTTTACCATCCAATAAAGATGTTCTAAGCCATTTTATTTATTTACGGAGAATGCAGTATAAGGGTCCAAAAGTTACAAAAGATTCTACTGTTAATGAAGTTCTACAGAAGCTACTAATAATATGGCAAAAAGCATGCATTCCTACTATATATATTAGTAAAAACCTAAAGGCAGGAAGATGCTGTTAAATCTAGAAGAAATGCATAATAATTTAATCAAGCACAAAAAAAGAGCAAGCTTTGAAAATGAACTCTCTAATTTCATGAAAATTATGGATTCCCTTTTTGACATCTCTTCTCAAAATGCCGTTGAATTAATCCAAAAAGACCGCATGAGAACTGAGCCTCAGAAAGCATATGATATTTCATTCTTAGAAGATCAAAGAACAAAACGAGAAGCATGTTTAGGTTTGCTAGATGCAGATTATGCATCAAAAGTACAGCGCAAGTACATTAGATTAGAGAAAGAGAAGAAACGCAGAGAGAAACATAAATCAGTGAAGCAAGTGAGTGCTACAGCCAGAACATCAGAGACCCTTCTTTCTAGCACGACCAGTTCTGAGACAGACAGCTATGAAGAGTTTCCGACAGAACCTACAGCAGGACCTTCAAATGCTTCCAGCCCCAAAAATATTCTTGCCTCGCCATTGGTTTCCTCCACTGCAGACAGACTTAATCTCTCTATTGGACAACGGACTGTTTTTGCTGCTGCAGTAGCCATTAGGTGTGGCAAGGATATTGAAAAACTGTCTCTCTCCAGGACCACATCTGCAAGAGCCGCTCGAAAGACAAGAAAACGAAAATATGAAACTTGCATCAAGGATTTTACTCCTCCTGATCACTGCCTAGTACATTGGGATAGCAAGCTGCTTACTAAATCATGTTCAGAACAAGAAGACCGCCTTGCAATACTTGTTACTGGATACCCAAATGTAGAAAAACTTTTATCAGTTTCTATAATAGATGATTCCACTGGATTGTCTCAAGCCACTTCTGTATTTCAAAGTATTGAAAAATGGAACTTGAAGCAAAATGTCTTTGGAGTATCATTTGATACCACTACATCCAATTCAGGATGGATGACAGGTTCCTGTAAGTTACTTGAAGAACTTTTGCAAAAGAATTTGATTTGGTTGGCATGCCGCCATCATGTGGCTGAAAGAGTTTTGTGTGCTGTGTATGAAACCATTTTTGGCCCAAGTAAATCTCCTGAGTTTGAGTTATTCAAAAAATTTCGCGAGTCTAAATGGAAGAAAATTAATACGAAATCTACGTACATACAATGTTCTTGATGTTAAATCAAGGTATCAAAGAGGCCTAAAGGAAGAATGTGTAGAATTTATGACCCAATGTTTAAGAAAATCTGACTGCTTTCCACGTGATGACTATAAGGAAGTTGCTGAAACAACTTTAATGCTTTTAGGAGAGGTTTCCAGATAAAACAGTCATTGGCGGAAACCTGGTGCAATGCACCGTGCCAGGTGGATGGCAATGATTTTGTATACAAATAAAATGTATGCTTTTGCCCACCAAGCATCATAAGATGAATCATTGATTAAGAAATTAAAGAGAATGTGTCTATTTAATGCATTAATTTATGGAAAATACTGGCTTTTATGTTCTAATTCACTAGATAGTCCAGCTAATGATCTGAAGTTTTATCATGATTTGGTGAATTACAAGAAGGAAGATAGGGAAGTTGCAAATGCTGCTTTGAAATCTTTTGCCAATCATTACTGGTATTTGACGGAGGAAGTGGTCCCTTTGAGTTTCTTTGGATCGCTAAGTAATGATGAAAAAGATAAGATCGCAAAATCCTTAAACAAATATCCAGTTCCAGAAAATTACGTATGTGGGCAACCTGTTTTCCCCATTTTAAAGGAAGACACAAAGCTTCATCAGCTAGTAGGTCCAATTTCATGGCATTTATTTCAATGCTGTGGGTCAAAACCAGACTCAAGGATAAAGAAACCAGCATCAACATGGGAAGAGGTCGAGGACTACAACAAACTAAAAAACATTCTTTCATCTATTAGAGTAGTCAATGATACCGCTGAAAGAGGAATCAAGCTGGTTCAAGACTTTCATGACAAATGTCAAAATGAAGAAGAATTTCAAGGTCTTTTGCAAATTGTGGAAGAGAATAGAAGACTAATTCCTGATCCTAGTAAAGAGACTCTTAAAAGAATGAAACTCAGTAAAGAATAGTTCATTAACAGATAGATTAGGTATTTTTATTTGCAGAGATTGTTTTAATTTAGAAGAGGCTGATTTTTTTTTGTTATTAAATATACCATAAATTGTCTTTTCTTATTTTATGTTTAAAAAGCTCTTATATCAATGATTTCTAATTAGGAAACTTGTTTCTTTTTATTTTTTTGAGGAAAGTGTTGAATAAAGGAAAAAAAAAACGATGGGACCTCACAACTATAGATAAAGTGTTAATTTTTAGCTTTATTTTATATATATAGTTTTGAGGTTGTCCTCACTTTGTATAGGCTAGTTATAATAAAAACTAATTATGATTTGCATTATAACTAGCAAATACAAAGCCCATCGCCGCGAAGCTGCATTGGGGTGATGCTTCAAAGGTGGCGGTAACACCTTATTTAAGAAGGCACTGCAAGCAAAAAAAATTTTAATTTAAATTTTTAAAAAATAAATGAAAATTTTCAAAATTAAGTAAATTTCTATTTTGATGAACTTTTCTAATAGAACTTTTGATTCTAAATCATTTTTATTCTATAACATTTTTCGATAAAGTTGATAGTGTTTGAGATATATGGGGTTTTTAGGAAAAGGGGATGCGCAAAATTTCAAGGGGGGGTGGGGGGGATTCAAAATTTGTCGGATTGAAAATGCCTGTAAAATTCGTGTTTAGGACATCACTTGGCACAACATTAGACTCCTGGACCTTGACTTTTTGAAAATGACCCAAAAATGGTACACCCTAATGCATGTGTGTAGAGTGAAAGTTCTTAGCACAATCACATGCGCGTAAAAACTTGACTAACCTTCCTTCGTAGCCTTGGGTAGACAAATATGCCCCGGGTATGAAATTCGACTCCGAAAATTAGTTGTGAATTGTGAGAATTGCTAGCATTTTTTCTCTTCTAGACTTTGGTTCACTATGGGAATCGTTTCTTTAAAGCGCAATTACGATTTGCAGTAAAATATACCTCGAGTCTATCACGGTTTTACGACTTCGCCATCATTAACGTAAAAACCCTTCTCTAGTTAAAAACACTCAAAATAGAACCTTCTAAATTTAGAACTTAAAACGTCTTTTTGAGGGTGTATTCTAGGGGAAGTTTTTCCTTCTTTTGGGTATGAAAGCGTCGTGTCAGATGATATAATAAATTCTTTTAATGATACGTAACTTCTTTAGATAGAAGAAATGGTCTTCAAAACTTCTTTTTGAGTGACTTGAGACGATAGAAGGTAAGATTTCTATGTCGGTATAGAAGGTTGCGGGAAGTCTTTGTTTTTCTGTGAAAAAGACTCTCCGACTTCATTTACAAATTTTTTCTAATATCCGACGGAAGTGCCTCGACTCATGGTTGGATCGTAAAATGCAATAGGCCTTTAAGACATTTCGAGAGTTTTGCACTGTAATGGTTGTTCAACCGACTATCTTATGGTTACAATGTGGAAGATTGCTTTAGTTCGTATGCAGCTCTCTCTCTCTCTCTCTCTCTCTCTCTCTATATATATATATATATATATATATATATATATATATATATATATATATATATATAGATATATATATATTATATATATATATATATATATACGCACGAAACCTTATATTCTATTCCAGAAAACAACGAAATTAAAATCATCAGCATACAAGCTTTAATTCCACCTTACATCAACGTTACGTACACTTAAATAACGTAAATAAAAAAACACGTTTTCAAACTTGTTTTACCCTTTTTATTTGCATAAAGGAAAAATTCATTTGTTTAACCACAAACTACAAGCCAAGAGTATAATTGGATTTGGTGAGTGAACAATGCATTCATTTATTCTTATGGATGCAACAAATTAATTTGAATTTTTGCTTGCGTCAAATACAAAAAGAGTCATAATTTTTTAATAATTGGTTGATTATTTGGTGCAACGTTTTTCGTGTGTGTGTGTGTGTTATGGAAGTTACAAACGGAACTTGGCGGTCAACACACACACACACACACACAGGGTGACGCAAAAGTCGCGCATCATAAGAATTTTCAGTGTTGACTATATTATTTTTTTTTCTTTAAGGTAGGGAACGGCTGCGAAATTAACAATAGACGAAAGGGTGAGCTTGGTTTTAGTGTACGGAATTCCAGGTACCACAAATCGACGAATGGGTACACAATTTAAATTCTCTACCGATTCATCGATTTGTAGTACCTGGTATTCCATACACTAAAACCAAGCTCACCCTCTCGTCTATTGTTAATTTCGCAGTCATTCCCTAAGTTAAAGGAAAAAAATAATATATTATAGTCAACACTGAAAATTCCTATGATGCACGACTTTTGCGCCACTGTGTGTGTGTGTGTGGTGTTGTGTGTGTGTGTGTGTGTGTGTGTGTAAAATAAAATTTCACTTCAGGTCTTGTTCCTCAACCTCAATTTAATTACAACAGGAGAACACTGAGCTTGTATCACGCTCCAATAATTTATTGAAAACGTTTCAGAATTTCTGCCATCATCATTGCTAAGTTTCTTAAGAGTAAATACAGTTATTTTATGTACGTACGAAAAAGATATATAAAATTAATCACCATTTTTACCAACTTTATAGAATAAAATTATTCGGTTATGTGGAGTTATAGGTAAAAGTTTATTTTTTGACCGAAAGGTTGAATGCGGAAGTAAAGTCGTTCATGGTGGGTTTTTTTATGTATTATCTGAAAGGATTCTAAAATATTTAAGTCCGTTAATTGGTTAATTTTGGTGATGTCAATAAATTTGAAATGTGACGTGCGTAATGGATGATTTTTTGAGTCGAATTTTCTATTTTTACAAGCAGAGCCTTCGGCTTCCTGCCCTACGGGCGGGGCTTGTGCTTCGCAAACTCGCCTACGGCGAGGGCACCTTCGCAGAGTACCGAGATGAAGACAAAAATATTATTTTACATTTTAAATATAGCTTCACAAATTTTTAACCCACTGGCTCACAATGCGAAGCTCAAAAGGTTAGGGTTTCCCCTTTGGGGGAGGTCATTCTCCCCTCCCCCCAAACACCCTTTATGCAACTTGGGGCTAACCCCCACCCACATTGTTGCATACCGCCCTCCCCCATTACCCCTACCCCCCTTTTCTGTTAAAAATAGTTGGAAGTTTATTGTAACACAAGTTTCATATTTTTTATATTTGAGATAAGGTTGAAAAAAAATGGAAGAAAATGCAGGTGTTTTTTTAATAGTTAAGGATTAGTTTTGATGATAGCAATAAAAATTTAAAATTTTTAAATTTAAAAAAAAAACTCGGTAATTTTTTTTTAGGTTTTGTAAAACTTTTGTTTCGAAGCTACATTTTCTTCCCGAAACTACTGAACAACTGTCACCTTAACTGTCACACCATTCTGATAGATGATGACTCTGAGGTGAAGTGTTCAGCTGGATTACTGAGAATTATGTAATCTAGGGCTGACCAACTCATATCGAAACTTCGATATCGATCGAAGTAACTGAATTTCAATATCCATCGAAGCATTTTTCGATATTAAAAAATCCCGCCAATGTATGTCAGTATTTATTTGCATAACAGCTAATCTTTACGCTAGGGTGATGGGCGGCGCCATCTTGATTATTTTGTTCTGGAAAGTGCCTCTCTGTCGAACAGGGACGTGGAAGCGAGCTCAGCCGGGTTGTAATACACTTTTCATTCGGGAATTCACGTTTCTTTCCTTCCTATTTTTACACGCAAAACGTTTAAAATATGAAAACACCTTGAAATCAATTAAATTCTCCTTCGTTGGTTGCGGAGAAGTCGTATTCGGACGATGTAAAATAAATTTTGCTTCATCATTGTGTGCTCGTTTCGTAACAGTAGCAACGAAAAAAGTGCGTATATAAATAGAAAAATGAGACATATTGTACGAAGGATTTAAGCGCTTTAAAACTCAGAAATAGCCCAGGAGAGTTTCGATATTTTCGATATCGAACGAACTTTCTATATCGATCGAAGTTTCATCTCAGATTCATGGACAGCCCTAACGTAATCACTTTAATAACGTGTACAAGTGTGAATCATTCTGCAGTATTTGATGTAATAACAATAATTAATCAGACAGGAGGATTAGAAACTGGCATAACGCTAGGCCAAACGATCGGGAATCGAGCCCACGACCTCAGTTTCTTCACTTCGATTATAGGGAAATAAAGAAAGTAAATATTCAACTACAAGTTCTACAAATGCTTCATAAAATTGTGAAATTACTATTTAATCAAAGGTTTAAATAAATATGCAGCCATTAACAAGAATAATATTAAAACCTAAAACGCAAAAATTATTTCAACTTATTCGCTCATGTGAATGCACATGACCAATATATATATATATATATATATATATGTGTGTGTGTGTGTGTGTGTGTGTGTGTGTGATTGAACTCCTAATGGTACCCTGAGGTTTTTCATGATACACACAGACCGTGCATGGAACAGGGAACTCTTCTAGGAAAATTAAATCCACTATAGTCCGAATAAGTAATGATAAATGACAAACACTATAGTTTTTTTTCTTTTTCATGATATGACCCGTGCGAGTGACCCGTTGCCCACGTCGGGCTTACATGAAATCCCTGAACATTTTAGGGATTTCATGAAATCCCTAGTTACACAGATTCCCTGTAACATATATATATATATATATGAATCGATGCGAGTAGTATGATGGCAAAAAGGGAGAGGAAGTTGGGGTGCTCTGAAACCTTGCCCCTGGAGGGGCACCCTGAAGGCCTTCGCCTTCTGTATGAGGGGGGCCCCCTTACTTAAGTTCCTCACCCCATTTATGGGGTCTCACCATCCTTAATGAAGGAAATTTGCCCTGGAGAAAAAAAGGGAAAAAAAAGAAAAGGGGGGAAAAAAAAGATTCTTCAGCCTCCTTCAAAAAAAAAAAATTTAAGAAGGGATTGATCCTGGCCTTCCTCCTTGAAAAAAGTTCTTTCATGAGGCAAACAAGAACAAACATGCAAAACCATACATACATTCGAGTACTTTCTGTTCAGGCAAGTTCGCCAGGCAGTAGAAATGAAAACTTAAAATGAATATCTAAGGTTTTAATAGGCCTAACGAGAGTATGCATCGACACATCCAATTTTCGTCTGTTAACAAATTGCGAACAATACATAAATCAAAATCAGACTGAAAATATTTTAAATCGAAAACACGATTTTTGTTTAATATCTGTATTATGAAAAATAAAATGAATATTTATTATTTTAATTTAAATAAATTAATTTCTCTCTTTTTTAAGGGAAACTGGCTTATTTTCAGACGAGATGACCTTCAAATACAATATATATTCATAGCACACGCATATATGTTTATTTACTTTTAAATATGTAGTTTTCTGTTATTTACATCGATATATTCCATCACATTCACTTTCATATGCCATCTTCTGGTATATGAATTAATAATTTTACCGTTCATCAAATTTCGTTATAAAATTGCATGTCTTAAAAAGAACCAATGCCTAACGCGGCTTTGAAACTGAAGCATCAATTCTGTTATCCTCCTCTAAACATCCACTTAAATATTATTACTAATATTGATTTATTGTTATTATTACATATATATGTACACGTATTAAGAGTATTTAAATTAAATATATTGATTTCAATTCCCTTCGTAATAAAAGCAAACTGACAATTCAGCCTTCTAAGCCAACTGACGGAATAATATACGCTTTAATTAAACAGATGTTGCTATCAGGCAACTCATCATAGTCAACGAATAGAATCAACTAGTGAACTAACATATATATGTATATATATATATATATATATATATATACTTTAAAAGAGAACACATTACGTAATTTTATATTTTAGAAGTACAAATCATCAAATTTTATTTCCATCTTAGCCATGACTTCTTTCCACGGTAGTAAACATCAAATTATTATTCTTAAGTTTCTGTAAACCAGTAATTTCATTTGTCTTTTTATCTTATTCCTATTATGTCTATAAATAAAATTTACGCAGTATCCATTTCATAAGAGAATCAACACCTATGATCTTAAAGAATAATGTTAGCTTCTTGGTTTATTTCAAATCGGATAAGTTTACCAGTAGTATAATACACACACACACAACATATATATATATATATATATATGCGTGTGTGTATATATATATACAGTGCCCGCGAAAAGTATCCGATCACTCAAGAAAATACAATATTTTCCCTTGATATTCAGAGACACGTAATTCACTTTCTATTTGTTCTAGCGACATCTGGTAACTTTGAGGTTGCTCGCTGATATGAGAGCTATCCAACGCATTCTCAAATTAGTGTTCTGGTAGCCTTCGTTGCGGGTGGCTGTGTCTCAAATTTGTCAGATTTCACTGTTTGTGTAAATTTCTTGATATTTTTTTTTTTTTTACAGAAAGTGGTGTAAATAAAATTTATATAATGTGTGCTAAAAACAACTTAAGAGTGATTGTCGAGGTGCTATTGTTGCTTTGCATGCATGTGGGAAATCACAGAGACAGATAGCTAAGGAATTAAACATATCCCAAAGTACCGTTAATTTATGGGTTTCACGGGCTGAGAACAATGGTGGCCTAACCACGCCAGTCCCTAAAAAACGATCTGGCAGACCGAGAAAAACAAATTCGCGAACAGACAAACTTACGAAACGTTTAGTATTGAAAAACCCAACAATAACTGCGATAGAAATAAAATTTAATATGAATAATTTGTTATCTGGTGTTTCTGAACGAACTATCCAGGAGCGGCTCCAAAAAGAACTCGGATTACCATCTCGCCATGCTGCTAAGAAACCGTTCATTAATGAAAAAATGCGTAAAAAACGTGTCGCATTTTGTAAAAAATACATTCATTGGACTGTTGATGACTGGAAGAAGGTTTTATTTAGCGATGAGTCGACATTTTTGACATTCAGAAGTTGTCCAAAAAAGGTTCACCGGCCTATTGGCTAAAATAGGATGGACCCTAAATACACCCTAAAGACAATGAAACACCCTCCAAGTGTGATGGTTTGGGGTTGTTTCGGTTACTATGGGCGTGGAAACTTATATTTTCTTCCGAAGAACACAACTATGAATGGTGCACGGTATTTAGCAATGCTACAGGATAAACTTCCAATGGCAATGGCAATCCAAAGGACAAAAACATACATGCATGATGGTGCACCATGTCACAGGGCCAAAATAGTGACAAAATGGATTACTGACAATAAATTTGATATTTTGGATTGGCCTGGTAATAGTCCAGATCTCAATCCGATAGAAAATCTGTGGCTAATAATAA
>JAJOZX010005157.1:125000-157500 GCA_023014485.1 Bathynomus jamesi
ATTTCATAATACTGTCTCTTCTTTTCAGGCTGCCGTAACTCGAACGGTCCCAGCGTAAATTCCACAAATTTCCCCGCGCTCGCGAAGGTGTCGCAATTACAAACAATTTGAAGGTTCTATCCTTAAATGCTCGTAGCCTACGAAATAAAATAAACGAATTTTTTTCTTTAATTGCTTGTAAAGACTATGATTTAATTGCGATAAATGAATCGTGGCTTAGCACTGAAACACGTGACTTTGTAGGGGAGTATCAAATTAAAGGTTATAGACTTTTTGTTAAAAACAGAATAGGTAGGCGAGGAGGCGGTGTTATGTTGTATATCAAAGATAATATTGCGAACGTTATAGAAGTAAAGCACTCAATTCCAGAACCGATAGATTCGACTATAGCAGAACTTAAATTGAACGATTTCAAACTTCTTGTTGCGGTTATATATAGGCCCCCAATCAAACAGCTGATACGGACGAAGCGTTATATCGTGAACTAAAGAGAATAATCGGTAGTGAGCAGGCTTTAGTTATGGGTGACTTTAATTGCGCCAACGTGAATTACGATACAATGCAGGGAGACGCGGAAGGTAATCGTTTAGTTAATTTTCTCGAGGATAGCTTTCTTATTCAAAAGGTTGGGGAACCTACGAGGTTGGACAGTATTTTAGATTTAGTAATAACTACGGATGATAGGCTAATTACTGATCTTCAAGTAATAGAACCGTTGAGCAATAGCGATCACAATATGGTAGAGTTTGTCCTCTCAGTAAGTCACTCGAAACCAACTAACTCGACTAAAATTCCTAACTTCCAGCACGCAGACTTTAGTAAATTTCGAAATAAATTTCACACGTCAATTGGGAAAACGTAATGGGGAACTCCAACGCAAAACTAATGTGGGAATCGTTCGAAACGGTATTTAGGACTATAAATGAGGAATGTGTACCGTACAAAATTAAGCGTGCGAAAGTAAACAACAAGCCCTTGTGGTTTACTTCTAGAGTAGGAGACATTATAAAGAGTAGAGATAGGGCTTATAGGCAACATAAGTGCGATAAAGACAATTTGTTGTTACGAAACAACTACATATCTCTGAGGCGTGAAGCGAAAAGTGTAATAAAAAAGTCCAAGCGCGAATTTGAAATCTCCATAGCTCGTGACGGTAAAGAAAACCCCAAGCGATTCTTTCAATACGTCAATAATAGAAATCCAGTAAAAAGTGTCTTGGTCCATTGAAAAATGTAAATGGAGATCTAGTTCTGAAAACAAGGAAATGGCTACCTTGCTAAACGAATTTTTTACGTCAGTTTTTACTATAGAAGATGTAACGAATATCCCTACGGTCATAGACATAATACCTTTTGATAATGGTAATATTTTGGATAATATTGTCGTTAGTGAAGGGGAAGTAATGCGCTATATTGATAAAATGAAAACGCGTAAATCACCGGGTCCGGATTCCATATATCCCATACAACTAAAAGAATTAAAAGATAGCATTGTTGTGCCGCTAACAAAGATTTTTAATGCGTCTATTTCTGAGGGGTGCGTACCAGATAATTTCAAGTTAGCAAACGTAACACCTATCTTTAAGAAAGGCGATAAAGGTGCGGCGGGAAATTATAGGCCAATCAGTTTAACGTCTGTTGTAGGTAAGCTACTGGAATCAATAATTAGGGATCGTATAGTCGAACACTTAGAAGTGCATAATCTGTTAGAAATACGCAGCACGGTTTTAGGCGAAACAAATCTTGCTTAACTAATCTTTTAGAATTTTTCCAAAGCGTGGTTGACGTTTACGATAGACATCGGGCGGTTGATGTAGTGTATTTAGATTTTCAAAAAGCGTTTGACACCGTGCCGCACAAAAGACTCATTGAAAAAACTAAGGCTCATGGAATCAGGGGTGTAGTAATAAATTGGCTAGAAGAGTGGTTGCGAGGCAGGAAACAGAGGGTGGTCGTTGATGGAGCGGAGTCGTGTTGGGCTAATGTAGCGAGTGGCGTTCCTCAGGGTTCTGTATTGGGCCCCTTGCTTTTTCTTATATATATTAACGATTTAGATGTCGGCCTAGTCAGTACAGTTTCAAAGTTTGCGGATGACACGAAGCTGGGTGGTAGGGCGATTAATGACGAAGATAGAGGTAAAATTCAGGAAGATCTGAATAAAATCGTTGATTGGTCAGTCACATGGCAAATGAGATTTAACGTGGATAAGTGCAAAATTTTGCATATAGGTTCGCGTAACGGTAATTTTGCGTATAGTATGTCAGGGAAAGATTTAACAAGCGTAGAGCAGGAAAAAGATTTAGGAGTTATAGTCACTGGTGATTTAAAAGTAGCGAAACAAAGTACAGCAGCGGTCAATAAGGCGAACAAAGTGTTAGGTTTTATAGCTCGAAATTTTGAGTACAAATCGCGCGATATTATAGTTCCTCTTTATAAATCATTAGTTAGACCCCATTTGGAGTACGCGGTCCAATTTTGGAATCCGCATATGCGCAAAGATATAGACAAAATCGAAAGAGTTCAAAGACGAGCAACTAAGATGATTCCGTCTCTTAGGTCAAAGTCGTACGAGGATAGGCTTAAGGAGTTAAAATTGACTACACTCGAGACTAGGAGGTTAAGGGGTGATCTAATCCAGGTTTTCAAAATTATGAATGGGTTCGATAACGTAGATAGAGATAGCTTTTTCGAAATATCTCAATATAATAGGACTAGAAATAACGGGTGTAAGTTGACAAGTAGAAGGTTCGAGACAGCAGTTGCGAAAAACTTTTTTACGCATAGAATAGTAAATAGCTGGAATAGTTTGCCGGTAGAAGTAATTAGTAGCACGTCTATAAACATGTTTAAAAATCGATTAGACGCATGTTGATAGAAAGGGTATAGTTTAAGGTAGTAAAATTAAGGCTTTGTGGGGATAGATCCCACAGCTCAACACAAGTGTTGTGGGATATAGGGAGGCAGCGTCTTGGGTTAGGGGATACTCTCTGTCCTTACACACCCCATTTAAAGAGATTCCTCTGCCGAGCGGTGCCCCCCATAGTACTGTGAGGTATTGAAAAACTCATGATCTTCACTTGCCCCACAAACACCTTTAAATGGGAGACCCAAATGGGTGCACACACATTTCTACATTACTGTACAGTCTTTACAGCCACACCTACACTTTTCCTCGTAAGTGTATATATTGTAATGTATATGGTTGTAAATTTTGACTTGGTCCGCAATCGATATGGACCGTGACTTGATGGATACCGTAATGAAATTGACTGGATTCTTTGGATCTGATATATTTGCATGTCCGTTATAAATAGATATAGAGTGTAACATATTTGTGGATAGTAGTCTATTATGACTTGATCCTCTGGATCCAGAGATTCTATCTTTAGTTTTAAATCGATAATTAATTAGTTTTAAATTGATAATTATTTAGTTTCGTAAAAATTGGTCGTTGCCAATTACCGGCAGTTTTTACATAAATTTCTTATGTTCTTGTGGTTCGGAACCCACGTAAAATTGTAGGTCCCCTCCGCCACCACGGAGGACATACACAATACACGATTACGAACACAGTTAGGTAGACCAGCCATGAGTGGATCCTAGGGTATTTGTTGGTCTGAAACATTATAACATTATATATATATATAAAATGTTAAAATTTGAACACACACATGAGCGTGTAACAACATAGTATGAGCCTTATCAAACAATTATACGACGCTGGAAAAAATAAATAATTATATAAATATAAATGAAAAATGTAGACGGAAATGGAACGATTTGAGAATCTCCCCGTCAAGACCGACTTACGAATTTATGAGTTATACATCTACTAGAGTTTCTGGTAGGATGATGGCTTCATACTCTTTTACAATGTATATTTGAGAATAAAGGGGGATCATTCTAGCCTAAACATCCAAAAACCGTACAGCAGAGATCACCCCTACAAACAGACGACATTTTGTAGAGGCCTAAACTACATGAACAAGCAGGAGCCCCCAAATAAAAGTTCACATACTTCATGCTCGTAGAACCATGTAGTTTTTATAATGCTAATACATGAATGATAATTTAACAGACTGTTTTCGCGACTCTTTCTGTTTTACCCTAAATTCTTCCACGTGTATAACTATACTGTATGTTGTGATAAACATTCTTTGACAAACTTTTCAATGCATACATCCTATCGTTGGATGCATGTAAAACTCAATTTCGCACGCTTTTCACACATCTCTGTTGCATTATCACCCGGCTGTAGCATTTAGGATAGCGTTTTTCATGGATTAATGCGAGAGACCAGTGCATCCTGAAAATCATATTGTCAGAATTTACGAGTATATATAAACATAAGAACAAATAAATTCCATATAGGCTACTGCTGATCAAAATAATAATCAAAACACTACAAATACATAATGTTGTGAAGCCTATAATAAAATAAGTTTACAAAATAGTTGCTAATTAGAAGCCATCAAAATTTCAATAAAATTAAGCATGTACGAATTACTTCTCAAACTCTAAGTTTTTAAACATTGCTGGGGTGTATTCAGTATGAATGTGACCTTCGTGCATGGAAGGGGAGCTATTGAAGAATAGGGACCCCAGCCTTCTTTAGTTAGCTTTATAAAGCTAACTAAAGAAGGCTGGGTCCCTATTCTTCAATAGCTCCCCTTCCTCTTCTCTTAACATCCTTGGCGTTTCCTTTTCTCGTGATCTTTCCTGGAAAGAATACATATACTCTCTTTCTTAAACACCTTCTAAGAGGTTAGTTGTACTGTACCGCCTCCGCAGTTTCTTCACCCCGATTCAGTTGCTGTCTCTGTACAGGGGTCATATTCGCCCCTGTATGGAGTGTTTCTCATGTGTGGGGTGGTTCAACCACACAGCTGTGCTTGACATGATGGAATCAGAGACTTTTCGTCTCATCAGTTCCCCGCCTCTTACTGATTGTCTTCATTCTCTCTCTCTTTGCCGCAATGTTACCTCACTCTCTCTTCACTATCGCTGTCGTAACGGACATTGCTCTTCTAAATTCTAAAACTTCATGCCTCCTCCCTTAAGGAGAGCAAGCAGTACCAGACTTTCTACACTTTCTCAATCCTTTTCTATTCAACTAGCTAATACAAGGGTTAATCGGCATTTTCAGTCTTTCATCTACTCAACCAGTGAACTCTGGAAAAATCTTCCTCAATCCGCCTTTCCTCCTGTCTATGACCCCCATCTTTCAAACGCCTCGTGCCTAGGCATCTCGAAAACCCCGGACGATGATTTTGGCTCTCTTCTATGGGAGGGGCGCTTTTGCGGACATTTGCCCTTGGCCCTTCCTTCCTGCATTATATATATATATATATATATATATATATATATATATATACTTTAATACTTTACAATATCGAAATTTCCTATGAACATTCCTTCACAAATATTTAACGCCACTTTCTAATCAGGAACAAAATCTGATATAAAGGTTTCATCAAACCCTATTATAAGCCAAGTTCAGATAGATGAGATAGGGAAAATATATTTTGGTACAAAATATACAATACAGAATATCTAATCATCAGGAAGTTCATTAACATATAAATAACTTTACTAACACCTAGCTACTACTGAGAACATTTACCTAACTCCGAGACCGTAGTTAGGAATGAACTTCATTTCATAATGATAATATAAATCCTACACCAGGGTGTATTCAGTATGAATGTGACCTTCGTGCATTAAGAAAGGTGTACCTTTTTACAGACCTCGAACCAAACTCAGAAAGCTAATGTGTGTGTGTGTGTGTGTGTGTGTGTGTGTGTGTGTGTGTGTGTGTGTTGTAGAAGATGCATGATGCCATGAAACGCAATGTTTAAAAACTTAGAGTTTGAGAAGTAATTCGTACATGCTTAATTTTATTGAAATTTTGATGGCTTATAATTAGCAACTATTTTGTAAAGTTATTTTATTTTAGGTTTCACAACATTATGTATTTGTAGTGTTTTGATTATTATTTTGATCAGCAGTAGCCTATATGGAATTTATTTGTTCTTATGTTTATATATACTCGTAAATTGTGACAATATGATTTTCAGGATGCACTGGTCTCGCATTAATCCATGAAAAACGCTGTCCTAAATGCTACAGCCGTGTGATAATGCAACAGAGATGTGTGAAAAGCGTGCGAAATTGAGTTTTACATGCATCCAACGATAGGATGTATGCATTGAAAAGTTTGTCAAAGAATGTTTATCACAACATACAGTATAGTTATACACATGGAAGAATTTAGGGTAAAACAGAAAGAGTCGCGAAAACAGTCTGTTAAATTATCATTCATGTATTAGCATTATAAAAACTACATGGTTCTACGAGCATGAAGTATGTGAACTTTTATTTGGGGCTCCTGCTTGTTCATGTAGTTTAGGCCTCTACAAAATGTCGTCTGTTTGTAGGGGTGATCTCTGCTGTACGGTTTTTGGATGTTTAGGCTAGAATGATCCCCCTTTATTCTCAAATATACATTGTAAAAGAGTATGAAGCCATCATCCTACCAGAAACTCTAGTAGATGTATAACTCATAAATTCGTAAGTGGGTCTTGACGGGGAGATTCTCAAATCGTTCCATTTCCGTCTACATTTTCCATTTATATTTATCTAATTATTTATTTTTTCCAGCGTCGTATAATTGCTTGATAAGGCTCATACTATGTTGTTACACGCTCATGTGTGTGTTCAAATTTTAACATTTTATATATATATATATATATTAGCGTTCTCCGTCCAACTGTTCCCAAAAAGTGTTGTACATAAACATAAAATTGAGATGTATAAACTTATAAAAATTTTATTATTAGAAATTTTTTTCAGCAAATATGAGAACATTAACGGCTGAATAATTGATTTAGAACACGTTTGTAAATATATATATATATATATTATATATATATAATCTTCGTAAGCTATGGGATTCATGATAAAAAGACGTCTGACTGTGGCTCTACTTACATCCGACATTATTGTACTATTTCCCGTTAATTCCATTTCTATCCTTAGTATTTGAGCTGTCAAATGTAATCTACCGTCTCTTCGTATTATTAATATTTGTCACATGAACTATGGTCTTGCCACAATGTACAAATGCACATATTCATCACATCATAACATTGATCAACAAAGTTTTTCTCCATTTGCTAAATATGGGGTGATTCTTATGTTCTTTTTACCCTGATTACAAAAATGAAAACACGTTTTTCTATTAACCGCAGTTTGAGATCGAGATGTCATTCCACAGTTTGTTTCATAATACGATATTTATTGTTAGTCATTTACTTTGTATAAAATCTTTATATTATGCATATTTTATATTTACATGATTATATATAATATGCATATCATTATGTAAGTGAAGTATACATCTTAGTATATATATATTATATATATATATATAGAGAGAGAGAGAGAGAGGAACAAGCTTAACCTTCGTGAAATGATGAATCATCGAACGGAACACTAAAATTTTGGGATGGTATATATATAAATATATGCCCTTTTCTGAAAGATTCTGTGTGTGTGTGTGTGGTGCTTGTGTGTACACACACACACACACATACATATGACGCGTTCGGTGGAGAAGGGGCGAACGCAACATTTTCGAATTATGCCACAAAATGCAGTTAAAGTTTGTAAACTTTAAACCTTTGTATTTTTCCGGTTTATTGAAATGTTGTATGAATTTGAACACATATTTGAGTAAATATTGTTGTGTAATATGTCGATATAATAAAACGCCAAGAAATTTTACAATATTATTTATTGATAGCTTCTGATGTTAACTGGTAATCCATTATTTGGTCCTCTTCGTCGAATGTTGTATTACCTGCTTCAACTGTTTCGGTTTCTTCCAGTTCCTTTAACAATCTTGTATAATAGTTCACTGCAGTTGCAGGCATTAGGTCTGATAATTCTTTGAGATCTTTTATTTTTTCCTTAGTTATTGGCAGCAATTGGGAATACTTTGGTTGCAGTGTCTGCTGGGCTAGATTGAATAAACTGACACTGTAGGATTTTTTCCCTTTCTGCAGTCTGACGGGATGGCTATTATCTGGGGTTGTGCGGTATGCAGTAGATATTACGTAGCCTTCTTTGTGTTGAAAGTCAATATTAACTTTCTTGCATCTGTAAATTTAGTAGTTGTTGATTTCCTAATGACAATGCACGTTTTTAGGACGTCAAAATCGAGAAAATCAGCCTGTTTCATTTCTACAACTAGGAAGCGCTGCGAAACGGCTGTAGTTATGGCCGTAACATAATCTTTTTTGGTGTAAATAATATTGCTGCAATTATTTTTTATATTTTGTTCAATTTGGCCAAATTGAGCATCACAGGGCATTGTCGAGTGACCAGAAAGTAGATAGATATGTTCAATGTGAAGCAATGATGCGGAGTGAATTTCTCTGAGATACATTAAAACCTAAATTTTACCGTGAGAGTGCAGACTAACATCTAATTTTTTGCATAGGTAAAGCAAAGGTTTTAAAGGATAATTATACGACAAAAAACTCATTTTTCGAATTTTGTGGCGTTCGCCCCTTCTCCACCGAACGCGTCATATATCCCCTTTTCTGAAAGAATCTGTGTGCGCGTGTGCGTTTGGGACCGTGCTTAAGGCTCGGTTCAAAACTAAAAATTTGCACATTACATTATTTTGATCGCTAGTTGACCACTAGCTAGCTAATTTTTAGGTAATACAGATAGGTAATGAGTGATACAAAAGCATTGTGGTATTAACCAAATGGGCAAACTCGTATATTGTATATGCGGGCTCATTTCTGTTATGTAGGTGTTAGAATGCTTTCGATGTTAAATAGTTTGGCGTGACTCCTGCTTCAGCGGATAGCTTAGGTGTTTTAGGATTGCAATGAAAGAGTGATGTGAAGAAGTGAGGATAAGTTTTAAACTACTCTTACCCTTGCTACTACTACTACTACTACTACTATAATATAATAATAATAATAAAGTTTCCCCGTATCCCCGACTTCTAGCTTGCAACAGCTTGTACATTCTGTTGAAGAATGGGTAAAAATCAACAGACATAAGTAAGTACTGTGTGTGTATATATATAATATATATATATATATATATATATATATATATGTCACAGAGAATATGTGGATTTAGAATAATGGAATTAGGACAGTTTTGAGAGAAATTACGATTTCTGTTGTATAAAGCATTCAGAATTTGAAAGTATTTAAGTTTCAGGTTTGCTAAAATAAACGAAAGCGACCGTGTAGTGAAGATCCTTACTTGAATTATTGTTGAAGATGTGCTTTGAACTTCTTTGGTGGTATTGCCTCATGAAGGACTGGTGCTATATTCAGTTAACAATCTGCAACGATGCTAAATACCAGAGTTATACCTTCTAAAGACCTTTCCAAGTTTTCTATTAACTGGAAATGAGAATTTTTTTTTTTGGAGAAACCTACTTATTTGGTTGTTGTCCAACAGATATCATTATGTATCAGTAAATAAGGTTTGCTCAACTAAAGCGCCTGTCAAGCATGGTGTGCCACAGTGCTGGGTTCTGGGTCCACTGTTATTTTTTTATATATAAATGACCTTCCACGTTCATCAAATATACTGAACTTCAAAATGTTTGTAGATGATGCAACTGTCTCTTTTTCTTGCAAAAATGTTAATACAGCTAAGAATATATCTCATTCAGAATTCATCAGTGTAATAAAACGGTTGACCACCAATAAACTCTTCCTAAATACTAGTAAAACAAATTTCATAATTTTTACTAATAAAAGAAATGTATATCTTGATGAACTTAATGTTAATGAAATCGCCATAAAGGCGTGTGATGTAACAGAATTTCTTGGTGTAATGCTAGATAAGAATTTGCAATGGAGTGATCATGTAAATTATATCGCGAAAAATATTTCAAGGAGCGTTTCTATAATGTTGAATTTCACAAAATGTCAAATTTCATATTACACATGTAATTAGTTTTAATTAAAACTGAGTCAAATTATTTTAATTAAAAACTAATAAGATGTCATTGAATGTGTGCCGTCGCACGACGACTGCCTACTGTTGGATGTTGAAATGGGCGCAACAGAATTACTATAAAAGAAAAGTACCATAGCATAGCCGCAAGAAACCTAGCTGGCTTAAATAACAATCTTTCTTTTCAAAGTTGTTTGCATTTGTAATTAACATAGCAAAACGAAATAGATACCTAATGTAAATTGAAATAAATAATAATTTATTTATGTAGCTGCGTTTCCCTTCCAGTTTGCAGAAAATCCTTACGTGATAGTAAAATGTACGCCTTATTCGAAATCAGAGTATTTGATTTATATAAAATCAACTGTTAGTAAGAAAACTGCTCTTACAAATTCTCATTCGTTGACCTGTGTAGTTTATAACCAAAGTTGTTAGCAGTAATGATTAACTACTACTCGTTACAGTTAAATTATTAGAAAAAATTACATACGTTTTAAAATTGTTTATTAACTAGCCTGGAAATCTGGTAAGAATGTGAACTGAGATGCCGAATATAATAACGTACAAAGAATAATGCAAATACTGTAGATTGAATCAGTGAACCTATCAAATATATATATATAATATATATATATATATATATATATATATATAATATATACACAGCTGTACCCTTCATTCATTTCACGTTTTAATTGTGAAATTCCCCCCAATTTCCCCAGAAGAGTTCCTTGCTCATGCACGGTCTGTGATTAACATATATATATATATACACACGCATATATATATAGGATATATATATATATATATATATATATATATATATATATATATATATATATATATATATATATGTGTGTGTTTGTGTGTGTGTATTATATACTGCTGGTAAACTTATCCGATTTGAAATAAACCAAGAAGCTAACATTATTCTTTAAGATCATAGGTGTTGATTCTCTTATGAAATGGATACTGCGTAAATTTTATTTATAGACATAATAGGAATAAGATAAAAGACAAATGCAATTACTGGTTTACAGAAACTTAAGAATAATAATTTGATGTTTACTACCGTGGAAAGAAGTCATGGCTAAGATGGAAATAAAATTTTATGATTTGTACTTCTAAAATATAAAATTACGTAATGTGTTCTCTTTTAAAGTATATATATATATATATATATTATATATATATATATATATATATATATATATATGTTTAGTTCACTAGTTGATTCTATTCGATGACTATGATGAGTTGCCTGATAGCAACATCTGTTTAATTAAAGCATATATTATTCCGTCAGTTGGCTTAGAAGACTGAATTGTCAGTTTGCTTTTATTACGAAGGGAATTGAAATCAATATATTTAATTTAAATACTCTTAATACGTGTACATATATGTGTAATAATAACAATAAATCAATATTAGTAATAATATTTAATTGGATGTTTAGAGGAGGATAACAGAATTGATGCTTCAGTTTCAAAGCCGCGTTACGCATTGGTTCTTTTTAACACATGCAATTTTATACCGAAATTTGATGAACGGTAAAATGATTAATTCATATACCAGAAGATGGCATATGAAAGTGAATGTGATGGAATATATCGATGTAAATAACAGAAAACTACATACTTAAAAGTAAACATATATGCGTGTGCTATGAATATATATTGTATTTGAAGGTCATCTCGTCTGAAAATAAGCCAGTTTCCCTTAAAAAAGAGAGAAATTAATTTATTTAAATTAAAATAATAAATATTCATTTTATTTTTCATAATACAGATATTAAACAAAGATCGTGTTTTCGATTTAAAATATTTTCAGTCTGATTTTGATTTATGTATTGTTCGCAATTTGTTAACAGACGAAAATTGGATGTGTCGATGCATACTCTCGTTAGGCCTATTAAAACCTTTTAGATATTCATTTTAAGTTTTCATTTCTACTGTCTGGCGAACTTGCCTGAACAGAAAGTACTCGAATGTATGTATGGTTTTGCATGTTTGTTCTTGTTTGCCTCATGAAAGAACTTTTTTCAAGGAGGAAGGCCAGGATCAATCCCTTCTTAAATTTTTTTTTGGAGGGTGAAGAAGAATCTTTTTTTTTTTCTCGAAGGATGGGGCCCCGCAAGGGGCCCTCAAGGGGCAAATTTCCTTGATTAATGACGATGAGACCCTATAAATGGGGTGAGGAACTTAAGTAAGGGGGCCCCCCTCATACAGAAGGCGAAGGCCTTCAGGGTGCCCCTCCAGGGGCAGGGTTTCAGAGCACCCCAACTTCCTCTCCCTTTTTGCCATCATACTACTGATGCGTTTATAGTTTAAGTGAAAGGATGAAAAGTTTAACATCTTTTCACATACAGCATCATTCCGCCCATTCGTCCATATATATATATACAGGGTGTCCCATAAGTCCGGCATCATAGGAAAAATTTAAAAAAGGCAAAACAAAAGCTTTTATTTACAGAACGTGCTCAATATGTCCACCATTGTTTTCAATACACAAATTCAGACGTGATACCTAGTCAGCAAGCACACGGTGAATGATGTCAGGAATAATGGCGTAACATGCCCCAATAATGCGCTGCCGCAAATGTTCAACACTCCTAGTTTAACATCTTTTCACATACAGCATCATTCCGCCCATTCGTCCATATATATATATACAGGGTGTCCCATAAGTCCGGCATCATAGGAAAAATTTAAAAAAGGCAAAACAAAAGCTTTTATTTACAGAACGTGCTCAATATGTCCACCATTGTTTTCAATACACAAATTCAGACGTGATACCTAGTCAGCAAGCACACGGTGAATGATGTCAGGAATAATGGCGTAACATGCCCCAATAATGCGCTGCCGCAAATGTTCAACACTCCTAATTTTCTCTGCGTATACCAGCGCTTTCAAGTGGCCCCAGAGATAAAAATCTAGTGGCGTGAGATCCGGGCTTCTAGCTGGCCATTCCACAGGCCCTCGACGTCCTATCCAATGACCAGGGAATTGGTGGTACAGGTATTCCCTTACTTGGGTGCTGTAATGTGCAGGAGTGCCGTCTTGCTGGAACCATGTTGCGAAATTTCCTTCTTCGTTCAAGACACTGGGAAATGCTTCTTCCTTGAGCATACGTAGGTAGGTGCCTCCAGTGACATGTTCATCGAAAAAGAGGGGGGGCCTATGATGCGATCCTTCCAAATGCCACACCATACCATCAACCGAGATGCACCTTCTTCCTTTGAAGAGGTATACCAGTGAGGGTTGTTTTGAGACCAGTAGCGGGTGTTCTGTCGATTTACCTCACCATTTCCATAAAAAACAGCCTCGTCACTGAACAGAATGGTGAACGGGAAATTGGCATCCCGAGCATATTGTTCCGTAGCCCATTCACAAAATTCCATCCGCCGGTCGGGATCATCTTCGCTTAATATCTGTAGGATCTGAAGTTTATATGGATGCCATTTGTGAGCCTGAAGAATGCGATGGATGCTACTTTTCGACACTCCTGTCTCGGCGGACAATCGCCGAAGAGACTTATTGGGACTTCTGTTAAAATGAGCCAGGATAGCAGTCGCTGTATCATCGTTAGTGGACCTCCTTGAAGGTCCACTGCGTGGTTTATCTTCTATGGATCCTGTTTCCTTAAACTTTGCAACAAGTCTCCTAACACAACTCTGTGTTATTGGCTCGCGGTCTGGATGCAGTCTGTTAAATTCAGCAGCGGCCTCTCTTTGACTCCGATTTCCTATGAGTAGAATTATCTGGATTCGTTCTTCCTTGCTCACAGACATTATGGCCTGTAGAAAGAGAAAAATATGAATTATGGTTTGTAGAAATAGAAAAACATGAATTTCTCCTATGATGCCGGACTTATGGGACACCCTGTATATATATATATATATATATATATATATATATATATATATGTACAGGGTGTACATAAAGTCAGGATCTATTTTTGTGAAATACAGGGTGTCCCATAAGTCCGGCATCATAGGAGAAATTCATATTTTTCTATTTCTACAACCCATAATTCATATTTTTCTCTTTCTACAGGCCATAATGTCTGTGAGCAAGGAAGACCGAATCCAGATAATTCTACTCATGGGAAATCAGAGTCAAAGAGAGGCCGCTACTGAATTTAACAGACTGCATCCAGACCGGCGAGCCAATAACACAGAGTTGTATTAGCAGACTTGTTGCAAAGTTTAAGGAAACAGGATCCATAGAAGATAAACCACGCAGTGGACCTTCAAGGAGGTCCACTGACGATGATACAGCGACTGCTATCCTGGCTCATTTTAACAGAAATCCCAATAAGTCTCTTCGGCGATTGTCCGCCGAGACAGGAGTGTCGAAAAGTAGCATCCATCGCATTCTTCAGGCTCACAAATGGCATCCATATAAACTTCAGATCCAACAGAAATTAAGCGAAGATGATCCCGACCGGCGGATGGAACTTCGTGAATGGGCTACGGGACAATATGTTCGGGATGCCAATTTCCCGTCCATCATTCTGTTCAGTGATGACGCTGTTTTTTATGGAAATGGTGAGGTAAATCGACAAAACACCCGCTACTGGTCTCAAAACAAACCTCACTGGTATACCTCTTCAAAGGAACAAGGTGCATCTCGGGTGATGGTATGGTGTGGCATTTGGAAGGATCGCATCAGAGGCCCCCTCTTTTTCGATGAACATTTCACTGGAGGCACCTACCTAAGTATGCTCAAGGAAGAAGCATTTCCCAGTGTCTTGAACGAAGAAGGAAATTTCCCAACATGGTTCCAGCAAGACGGCGCTCCTGCACATTACAGCACCCAAGTAAGGGAATACCTGTACCAACAATTCCCTGGTCATTGGATAGGACGTAGAGGGCCTGTGGAATGGCCAGCTAGAAGCCCGGATCTCACACCACTAGATTTTTATCTCTGGGGCCACTTGAAAGCGCTGGTATACGCATAGAAAATTAGAAGTGTTGAACATTTGCGGCAGCGCATTATTCGGGCATGTAACACCATTACTCTTGACATCATTCACCGTGTGCTTGCTGACTGGGTATCACGTCTGAATTTGTGTATTGAAAACAATGGTGGACATATTGAGCACGTTCTGTAAATAAAAGCTTTTGTTTTGCCTTTTTAAATTATTTTTCCTATGATGCCGGACTTATGGGACACCCTGTAGAATGAATACAGAAGAGCGTGTGGCAATAGTAATTTGGCGAATCGAGGGAAAGAAATACAATGACATCAGAGAGAAGTTTAGAAGGAGATTTCATAAGCCGGGGCCAATAGACAAGACAATACGAAAATTGGTGAACAAATTTAAACGAACGGGATCTGTAAATGATGAAGCAAGATCAGGACGACCGTGTATGTCAGAACTTACCGTGAATGCAGTACGCGGAATTATCACTGAGGAGCCACGTACGTCCGTTCGTGCTGCATCACACAGACTCATTCCTCCCGACGTCATGTGTGCACAAAATTCTGAAAGTTAATTTGCAGAAGAAAAGCTATCATTTGCAGGTTTTACATGATTTACATGAGGAAGATTTCCTCGACGAAGTGCTGTTTGTGCTGATCTCGTAGAACAAATCTGGAGTGATAATTTAATGGACAACATTCTCTTTAGTGATGAGCCACTTTCCATACGTGTCGAATTTGGGCAGATGAAAGACCGAATGATTTCGTCCAAAATTGGGAAAGAGACTCGCCTAAAGTTAATGTCTGGATGGGTTTAACAAATCTAAGGTTTTGGTCCTTTTTTCTTTGCTGAAGCTACACTTACAGGGCTTATTTTCTGGACATGTTGCAGCAATTCCTTGAACCTCAGCTGATTGGGGATAGGATTGTTAGTACCGTCGTCTATCAGCATGAGGGTGCTCCTTGTCACTATGCCAAAATTGTTCAGGATTATCTAAATGGACGTTTTCCAAATCGCTGGATCGGACGCGGAAGCAACAGACCTTGGCCAGCGAGATCACCAGATTTAACCCCTTTAGATTGCTTTGCATGGGGCTTTATCAAATCGCACGTCTATCAGACGAAGATTACGAGTCTTGAAAACTTACGTATACGAACTGCTGCAGATAACATAACCCAGCAAATGCTCCAGAATGTGTTTAGAAATACTGCGGAACAATTTGAGCTGTGCAGGGATACTGATGGGCGTCACGTCGAATCCTACTCTTAATTATTTAATAAATGTTACCACTTTATCATTTTATGATAAAATTCCATATAATTTCCAAGTGCTTCACAAAAATAGATCCTGACTTTATGTAAACCCTGTATATATATATATATATATATATATATATATATAGGGTGTCCCAAAAACTATATACTCTTTATAGCATCATATATTTTATAATTTAAAAAAAACCAAACAATATATTGTTTAGCAATTGCCAATGAAAGGTAAATTAGTAATCTAAGTGATCAAAATGCTATAGCGAGTTGTTTGCATATAAAATTTAATTAACTACGCCAAGTGCTCAAAATGTTTCTCCGCCGGCATGAATGCACTTTTGAATGCGTCAACTAACTGATTCGCAGACATGGACTAATGTGGATGCTGTGATGGTCCCGCACTATTCCCTAATTGCATCCTTAAGGTGTTCGAGTGTTGCGGGTCTTGTACCATAAACTGCATCCTTCAGGTAGCCCCACAAGTAAAAGTCAAGTGGAGTCAAGTCCGGTGAACGTGGAGGATACTCAACGCTTCCTCTTCGTCCTATCCAACGGTTAGGCACGTTCATCGAGGTACCTTCTGACATCACAATGATAATGAGGAGGGCTCCATCTTGTTGAAAGTAAAAGTCGTCGTTTCCAAACAACTTCCGAACTGCAGGTATAATTTCTGTCCGCAGCATGTCGAGATATGCGGACCGGTAACTATCCCATTAAAGAAAATGGTCCAACCAACCCCTGGATGATAAACCACACATGCTGTTAATCCTGGTAAATTAACATGTTTATCCACATAACGTGTGGATTATCAAGTGACCAGTACCTGCAGTTGTGTCAATTTACTATGCCATTCAGCTTGAAGGTAGCTTCATCAGACCACACGATTTTGTTGTATTGAAAGTGCATTCATGCCGCCGGAGAACATTTTGAGCACTTGGCGTAGTTAATTAAATTTTATATGCAAACAACTCGCTATAACATTTTGATCACTTAGATTACTAATTTACCTTTCATTGGCAATTGCTATAACAATATATTGTTTTTTGTTTTTTTTAAATTATAAAATATATGATGCTATAAAGAGTATATAGTTTTTTTGGGGACACCCTGTATCTATATATATATATATATCTATATATATCTATATATCTCTATATATATCTATGTGTATATATATATATCTATATATATATATCTATATATCTATATCCATATATCTATATATGATACACACAGACCGTGCATGGAACAAGGAACTCTTCTGGGATAATTAAATCCACTATAGTCCGAATAAGTAATGGTAAATGACAAATACCATAGTTTTTCTTTTTCATGATGCTAGCCCGACGTGGGCAACGGGTCTCTCGCAAAGAGGTCCTATAAATATAGCTTCCCTCACCAGCTATCTGCAAAGCAGACAGGATCCAGCTTTGGGACATGGATCTAGGGTTTAAAGCAAGCCTAGTCCCACTACATTTAGAACCTCTATATAAGTAAAAGACTCGTTGCATTCACGTCGGATTGAATAAATCAAAGAAAAAGGGGTAACTATTATATTTTTAGCCCAAACCAAAACTTAAACCTCAACTGGCAGAATTGAGCGTCCACTTTTCAAGGCACATAACATGTCCGTTTCATGATGGGAATGAACTCAGAATGGTTCCCTGAGTTTTTTATGATACACACAGACCGTGCATGGAACAAGGAACTCTTCTGGGATAATTAAATCCACTATAGTCCGAATAAGTAATGGTAAATGACAAATACCATAGTTTTTCTTTTTCATGATGCTAGCCCGACGTGGGCAACGGGTCTCTCGCAAAGAGGTCCCATAAATATAGCTTCCCTCACCAGCTATCAGCAAAGCAGACAGGATCCAGCTTTGGGACATGGATCCTGTCTGCTTTGCAGATAGCTGGTGAGGGAAGCTATATTTATGGGACCTCTTTGCGAGAGACCCGTTGCCCACGTCGGGCTAGCATCATGAAAAAGAAAAACTATGGTATTTGTCATTTACCATTACTTATTCGGACTATAGTGGATTTAATTATCCCAGAAGAGTTCCTTGTTCCATGCACGGTCTGTGTGTATCATAAAAAACTCAGGGAACCATTCTGAGTTCATTCCCATCATGAAACGGACGTTATGTGCCTTGAAAAGTGGACGCTCAATTCTGCCAGTTGAGGTTTAAGTTTTGGTTTGGGCTAAAAACATAATAGTTACCCCTTTTTATTTGATTTATTCAATCCGACGTGAATGCAACGAGTCTTTTACTTATATAGAGGTTCTAAATGTAGTGGGACTAGGCTTGCTTTAAACCCTAGATCCATGTCCCAAAGCTGGATCCTGTCTGCTTTGCAGATAGCTGGTGAGGGAAGCTATATTTATGGGACCTCTTTGCGAGAGACCCGTTGCCCACGTCGGGCTAGCATCATGAAAAAGAAAAACTATGGTATTTATCATTTACCATTACTTATTCGGACTACAGTGGATTTAATTATCCCAGAAGAGTTCCTTGTTCCATGCACGGTCTGTGTATCATAAAAAACTCAGGGAACCATTCTGAGTTCATTCCCATCATGAAACGGACATGTTATGTGCCTTGAAAAGTGGACGCTCAATTCTGCCAGTTGAGGTTTAAGTTTTGGTTTGGGCTAAAAATATAATAGTTACCCCTTTTTCTTTGATTTATTCAATCCGACGTGAATGCAACGAGTCTTTTACTTATATAGAGGTTCTAAATGTAGTGGGACTAGGCTTGCTTTAAACCCTAGATCCATGTCCCAAAGCTGGATCCTGTCTGCTTTGCAGATAGCTGGTGAGGGAAGCTATATTTATGGGACCTCTTTGCGAGAGACGCGTTGCCCACGTCGGGCTAGCATCATGAAAAAGAAAAACTATGGTATTTGTCATTTACCATTACTTATTCGGACTATAGTGGATTTAATTATCCCAGAAGAGTTCCTTGTTCCATGCACGGTCTGTGTGTATCATAAAAAACTCAGGGAACCATTCTGAGTTCATTCCCATCATGAAACGGACATGTTATGTGCCTTGAAAAGTGGACGCTCAATTCTGCCAGTTGAGGTTTAAGTTTTGGTTTGGGCTAAAAACATAATAGTTACCCCTTTTTATTTGATTTATTCAATCCGACGTGAATGCAACGAGTCTTTTACTTATATAGAGGTTCTAAATGTAGTGGGACTAGGCTTGCTTTAAACCCTAGATCCATGTCCCAAAGCTGGATCCTGTCTGCTTTGCAGATAGCTGGTGAGGGAAGCTATATTTATGGGACCTCTTTGCGAGAGACGCGTTGCCCACGTCGGGCTATCATCAAGAAAAAGAAAAACTATGGTATTTGTCATTTACCATTACTTATTCGGACTATAGTGGATTTAATTATCCCAGAACAGTTCCTTGTTCCATGCACGGTCTGTGTGTATCATAAAAAACTCAGGGAACCATTCTGAGTTCATTCCCATATCTATATATATATATATATATATCCATATATCTATATTATATATATATATATATATATCAATATATCTATATATATATATATATATATATATATATATATATCAATATATCTATATATATATATATATATATATATATATTATATATATCCATATATATATATATACAGGGTGTCCGAGAATTATCTGTACAAGTTTTGGCTGTTATTAAAAGTCAACCATGAAGTGTAGAAATTCCAGTGTTGTCGCATTTTACAGAGAATCTCATTAAGTTTTTTCTGATACCAAGTTTTGACAAGTTTTTTAGAAATTCCAGTGTGTCCGAAAATTATCTGTACAATTTCATCTTTTAATAAAATTCTTGATAACACACGTAAAATTCTTAAGCAAGATTATTTAGAATCTGTATTTTCAAAAGTTTCTTTTATTAAAATAACGTTGTTACAAACATTCGATATGTGCACCATCAGTGATTCGCAAAACATCCAATCGATAATCCAAATGTTGCCATGTACGCTGCAGCATATCCACATCAATTCGCTCAATAGCAGCTGTGATTCTTGCTTTTAAATCATTAATGTCTGTCACCCGCGTACAAAAAGAAAAAACTTGTGAAAACTTGTTATCAGAAAAAACTTAATGAGTTTCTCTGTAAAATGGGACAACACTGGAATTTCTACACTTCATGGTTGACTTTTAATAACAGCCAAAAATTGTACAGATAATTCTCGGACACCCGGTATATATATATATATATATAATATATATATATATATATATATAATATATATAAGTTTTTATATCCATATATCCATATATATATATATATTATATCCATATATCCATATATATATATATCCATATATCCATATATAATATATCCATATATCTATATATACAGTGTCCCAAAACAACGTATACATTTTTAAAAAACTTATAACAGGCGAACCCACTAACGGATTCAGATGATTTTTATTTCTTTTTATAGGTAAAATATACAACTTCGAAATAATAGATAGTTTAATTTGTTTTAAACACGTAAGTGTTCGAAATGTCGACCATTGACATCAATGCACCACTGCGCTCTTTGATTCACTGATTGGCAGACTTCAACAAAAATGTTTGTAGGGATATTTCTACACGCTTCTTCAACTGTGCTCTTTAGTTGTTCAAGTGATGTATGTCTTCTACTGTATACTTCATTTTTCAAATGACCCCATAAAAAAAAGTCAAGTGGGTTCAAATCTGGTGAACGTGGTGGATACTCGATACTACCTCGTCGTCCGATCCACCGATAATGAAATGTTTCATCAAGGTAGTTCCTGACATCCTGATGGTAATGAGGAGGTGCTCCATCTTGTTGAAAGTAAATGTCCTCATCTCCGTATAGCTGTCGAATTGCAGGAAAACCTTTTCCCCGAAGCATGTTGAGGTAGCTATGGCCGGTAACTGTACCATCGAAAAAGAATGGACCAACCAAACCTTTGGAAGAAAAACCACATCAGACAGTTATACCCGGTAAATTTACATGTCGTTCCACATAAATGTGTGGATTTTCTTGTGACCAGTATGTGCAATTATGACGATTAATTATACCATTCAACTTAAATGTAGCCTCATCAGACCACACAATTTTGTCCGCAAATTGGCCATCTTCTGTGTTTTTTACTCGAAACTATTCGCAAAACTGGATTCTGCGATCCTGATCATCCTCATTCAAGGCATGTAATAATCTCGGGATGTAAGATTTCCATTTAGCATTCTTCAGAATTCTGTGGACACTTGTCTTACTTTTCCCTGTTTCACGAGCACATTGTCTCACAGATTTTCTTGGTGATCGGTTGAATACCTGTAGCAATTCATCAGAAGTGTTAGCATCTGTTGATGTCTTTGGACGCCCAGTCGCTTGCTTGTACACATCATGCACAGTACCGTATACTTCAAATTTCTCACAGATACGTGAAATGGTAAGTCGAGTTGGAGGATTAGTTCCAAAATTGTCTCTCCACTGTTGTTGAACCTTTGATATCTTCTCAACTTTAAAATACGACTTTAGTATCCATTTTCGTTGCACAAATGATAAGCGCACACTTCCATTTTCCATGTTTACTGTAGGCAGGCAAGGCAATTACTAATTTCGATTTTGTATCTCCTTAGGCTAGCCAAGGCTGTTAACAATTTCGCTTTTGTATCTCCTTAGGCTATAGGCTATAAAAAGAAATAAAAATCATCTGAATCTGTTAGTGGGTTCTCCTGTTATAAATTTTTTAAAAATGTATACGTTGTTTTGGGACACTCTGTATATATATATATATATATATATATATATATATATATTATGATATATATTATATATATATAATACTGTATATATCTATATATATACTGTATATATCTATATATATACTGTATATATATATATATATATATATATATATATATATATATATATTATATATATATATATATTATATCCCCATTATAATAATAGCCAAGTTTTGTTTGTTTGTTTATACTGTATGTCTGTCTGTTTGTTGCAGAAATGTGTCACGCTCTGAAGGAATTAGATAGGAATAATTAGAAGCTATGAATTATTGTATTACGGGCGGCAATGTGAAGCTCAAGATTCATGACTGTGTTTTTTCTGTAGTTTAGCAATGGGGGAAGGGTGAGGGTGGGGGGAAGGGTTGGGTGGGGGGAAGGGTTGGGGTGGGGGGAAGGGTGGGGGAAGGGTGGAAGGGTGTGGGTGGGGGAAGGGTGGGGGTGGGGGTAGGGTGGGGGTGGGCGGAAGGGTGAGGCAGGGGGGAAGGGTGGTGGTGGTGGGGGTAATGGGGGATGGGTGTGGTAATGGGGAGGGGTGGGGGTAATGGGGAGGGGTGGGGGTAATGGGGAGGGGTGGGGGGGTAATGGGGGAGTGGGTTAGCCCCAAGTTGTATGAATGGTGAGGAGGTTTTGGGAGATACCAGATTCAGAAATGTTGACACAATGTGAAGCTCAAAATTTTCACGGCTGGGTTCTTTTTTGTAGTTTAGCCTGTCTAACCGTCAGCGAAGCGACGGGAATAATAATAAATATATTTTATAATGATCCTATCCTTTTTTATACTAACAGTGTTCAAGGTATCATTCCTGACTTAATAAGCTTGCTCTTCTCCTACGTTGTCGTTCTCTTGCCAATCGTCTTCTTATTTCTGCAGCAGTCTCCATTTTCGTGGTTCATATATATTTTGCCGTCATTCTTGACGGCACGGGTACACTAGTATATATATAATAATGTTATAATGTTATAATGTTTCAGACCAACAAAGACCCTAGGATCCACTCATGGCTGGTCTACCTAACTGTGTTCGTAATTGTGTATGTCCTCCGTGGTGGCGGAGGGGACCCACAATTCTACGTTGGCTCCGAACCACAAGAACATAAGAAATTTATGTAACAACTTCCTGTACAATGTGTACAGTGGCAACGACCAATTTAGCAAAATTAATTAATTATCGATTTAAAACTAAAGATAGAATCTCTGGATCCAGAGGATCACGTCATAATAGACTACTATCCACATATATGTTACAATCTATATCTATTTATAACCGACATGCAAATAATCACATCCAGAGAATCCAGTCAATTTCATTACGGTATCTATATATATATATATATATATATATATATATATATACAGGACGTCCCAAAAAAATGTATACAAACTTTAAATAATTATAAAGGCAGTGTTTTATTAAAATACATTTCATTTTCAAAATGTAATAGAATCTACAGACATTATTTAATTGTTTTGTCAACGCCTGTTTTCAAAGTGACGTCCGTTCTGGTCCAGGCACTGCTGATAACGCGAAGCAATGGAATCGCTAACATCACGAAACATTTCGTTTGGTATTTGTGTGCATTCTCGTTCAATGGCTGCTCTCAATTCAGCGACTGTTGCAGGTTTTATAGCGTAGACTTTGTCTTTTAAGTATCCCCATAAAAAAAAGTCTAGTGGTGTGAGGTCTGGTGAACGCGGAGGGTATTCTACGAACCCCTTCGTCCAATCCACATCCACATCGTGCCAAGTACCACTCGCAATACTCCACTCTTCGGTCCGGATCATCTTCATTAATAGCATGGACTAATCTTGGAATGTAACTTTTCCATTGACAGCGCTTCAAAATGCGTTGGACAGACGATTCTGAAATTCCTACCTCACGATTCGCTTGCCGCACAGATTTTCTTGGACTTTGGTGATACGTTTCCAGTACTCTTTCTTGCTTTGTGGGGCTTGTCGATGTCCGTGGTCTTCCGGAACGCTTCTTGTGGACATTCTGAACAGTTCCATCGGCTTCAAACTTATCTCTAATTCGAGTGATGGTAAGTCGCGTTGGTGGATCTGTTTGAAACTCCCTCCTAAACTGTCTTTGCACTTCAACTGCGTTTTCACACTTCCAGTAGCATTTTAGAATGAATTTCCTTTGTTCAAAGCTTAGTCTGACTGCCATTATTAATTCTAATGGGTTTAACTTGGAAAGAAAGAAACATCAATTGAGCTATCAGCTGTTAAAGTGTGTATACATTTTTTTGGGACGCCCTGTATATATATATATCTATATATATGTAAAAAGTGAACAATGAACAATTCCTACACCATCATTATATGAGTTCATTGTCCATTTTTACATAAGAAACCAAAAATCACATAAGCGAGTTTTGGATAGAATTTCGATTTGTACGTCTTTATTCATTCCTGTATTTTTCAATTCATCTTTCTAATAATGACTTATACACTATGACGTCACAAAATAACTTTATTCTCTTTACGTTTCCCACTCTGTGTCTCTAATTCGTTCTTGTAAATCTTCCTAATAATGATTTGTACTTTACGTAAAAATTCAATAACTATGACGTCACATTTTCCCTTCATCATATATCTAGTATCCAATGTATGAAAATTCTTTAACATCATGCTAAGAACGAAACACTCTATAGAAGTCATTATTTATATGTTATGAGTATAAACATTATTATTCAACCATACTCATTCTTACATTCATGTTCTTTCTCGACCGCTATCCTTTATTAATTTTATTACTTATTCATTCATCTACCTATTGTCTACTTATGCCCTATCAACTTATCAGTCTATGTTTACTCGTGTCAATCATGAAATGCAAAACTTTCGCAGTTCGTTCGAGAACGCGAAAAAACGTTCTCGTATTATTTTTTTCATTTTTATTTTTAATTATATGACTCCCGAGATGAACTAAAAAATGCTGAGGTTAAGTGATCGAAATTCCGCTCATCACAGCAGAATTCGAACGCTCAAAGTTAAAAAGTCTCCTTTCCCTCTGATTCGAATTTATAACATTATCATGCGTTATGTTATATTGTGTGTTATGTGCCCATGTACTTTGTATTATATTTCTAACATCTTAATTGTCTATATTAAAAACACTGTAATTAATAATAACTTGTAATGTACTTCAGTGAAACTAATTAAATGTAATGATTTAATTTATAATATAAGAATGTACTTTAATAGAAGTGTAATTAAACAATGAGTGAATATGAATTAATTGGTAATTGTAATCCATAATTGTAATCGTAATTGTAATGAACCAAAATTAATACGTACTCAGTCGTGTACTCAATTTGTACTCATGTGCACTATTACGAAATGATATCGCCGTCAAAAAATGTAAACTCGGCAAAAATATACGATTAGTTTTATTTATATTTTTTTTATTGTTTTTAGTTGAAATCTTCCAAAAAACATCTGATCATGTGTTTAAAAAGGGGGGAAATTTAACCTTCAACTGTTCTCCCCCAAACATTTAAGTTATATTATATGTATATTTGTAAAAATACACCACTTCATTTGCCACTTCATTCCAAGGCACTTCATCATTGTCCTTCGGATTAGCACTTCAGATTAGCACTTCATTTAAGGCACTTTTCCATTAGACTTCATATTAGCACCTCATTAGGAGGGGGCAGAGGCCCCTTGCCTTCTTAATATTTTTAGATTCCGGCCTGAGCCATGGTCGAAAGAGGTCGAACCTCTACCCTTGTAAATTCAGAGCAATACCTGTAATTTTTAAGAAGTAAACCACAGTAAAAGAAGTTTTTATATTTTTCCTTCCAGCCGTGCTCTCTTCAGAACTTAGTCAAGTCGACAAGTTATAAAAGAAAAGTCGATAATTTTTAGTACCAGAAAAAGGATCAGAGAATCATTGAAAGAAAAGAATTAACAGAGTGTCGACCCCATAAAGCGAGAGAAAAGAATTAGAAAGTTATAGAAGAAAAGTATATAGAAGAAATATCCGTTGTAGCCTCCTAACCAGAACCCCCCGTCGAATCCGAACCGACTCAGGGCCATAAAGGGGGGGGGGTTAACAGCTTGCGACCCTATAGCAGGATAAACAAAAATTGGCGACCCTACTATCAAGATGATTTTCAGAAGAATAGTTTTAAGACGAATGATTTTAACCAGAATCATTTTAAGAAGAATGAATTTTAGAAGAAATAATTCAAGAAGAAGAAATAATTCAAGAAGAAGAATTATTTTAAGAAGAATAACTATTTTAAGAATTATTATTTTAAGAAGAATTATTTTAAGAAGAATTTTTTTAAGAAGAATTATTTTTAGAAGAAGAATATTTTAAAGAAGAATATTTTAAAGAAGAATATTTCAAGAAGAATATTTCAAGAAGAATATTTTAAGAAGATTATTTTAAGAGGATTCTAACAAGCTGGAGACCCTTTACCAGGATCTTAACAGATTTTAAGAAGATGTTTAACAAGATGTTTAACAAGATGATGTTTAACAAGAAGATGTTTAACAAGTGGCCACTCTTTGGCCAAGAATAGAAATTACCCTGCATCAGGATAAAAAGAAGATTTTAAGAAGATTTTAAGAAGGGGCCACTCTTTGGCCAAGATAGAAATTACCCTGCATCAGGATAAAACCAGTTGACCGGCGTGTCACGACTTCTAGTTCGTAACATCCACCCTTGAACCGGTGCGTCACGACTCCAAGTTCTTCACGCCTAGTTTTCATCCAGGAACAAGTAGCCAACAAGACGTCTTCAGGACACGTCTCGAGGATTTTCCCCATAGAAAATTTTGTTAAGTACATTTTGTTTTTTTAAGTAATTTATAAACATTTGAAAAAGTCACTATTATTAACAGTTAATAATGAATATTAAGTCAGAATTTACAAGAAACACAGTGAACATTTCAGACACCAGTGATACATTTTTTTTTAGTGAAACAGTAATTTTCACAAAAGTTAAAAGTCACAAAAGTTAAAAGTCACAAGAGTTAATTGTAACAGAGAGTTAATTGTAACAGAGAGTTAATTGTAACAGAGAGTTAATTGTAACAGAGAGTTAATTGTAACAGAGAGTTAATTGTAACAGAGAGTTAATTGTAACAGAGAGTTAATTGTAACAGAGAGTTAATTGTAACAGAGTTAATTTCAAGAGAGTTAATTTCAAGAGAGTTAATTTCAAGAGAGTTAATTTCAAGAGAGTTATTTTCACTGTTATATTCAGTATAGAATAATTTTATTTTTATGTACCTTCCCGTACATTAGAGTGAAATATTGTTTACATTTTTTTTTATTTTTTGTTTGCAAATTTTTTTCAATTACTGAATTGAATTGACTTGCAAATTAAGAGAGAGAGTTTACAGAGTTTATAGATTTAGAGAGATACTTGAAGTAATTTTTTTGAAGTCATTTTTTGAAGTCATTTTTGAAGTCATTTTTTGAAGTCAGTTTTCAAGTCAGAAGGTTGCGCCAAGACGGGCAACCGCCCCAGAGATTTATAGGAATACTTGACAAGCGTTCAAGTTAGTTTCAGAATACTTGACAAGCGTTCAAGTTAGTTTCAGAATACTTGACAAGCGTTCAAGTTAGTTTCAGAATACTTGACAAGCGTTCAAGTTAGTTTCAGAATACTTGACAAGCGTTCAAGTTAGTTTCAGAATACTTGACAAGCGTTCGAGTTAGTTTCAGAATACTTGACAAGCGTTCGAGTTAGTTTCAGAATACTTGACAAGCGTTCGAGTTAGTTTCAGAATACTTGACAAGCGTTCGAGTTAGTTTCAGAATACTTGACAAGCGTTCGAGTTAGTTTCAGAATACTTGACAAGCGTTCGAGTTAGTTTCAGAATACTTGACAAGCGTTCGAGTTAGTTTCAGAATACTTGACAAGCGTTCGAGTTAGTTTCAGAATACTTGACAAGCGTTCGAGTTAGTTTCAGAATACTTGACAAGCGTTCGAGTTAGTTTCAGAATACTTGACAGCGTTCGAGTTAGTTTCAGAATACTTGACAAGCGTTCGAGTTAGTTTCAGAATACTTGACAAGCGTTCGAGTTAGTTTCAGAATACTTGACAAGCGTTCGAGTTAGTTTCAGAATACTTGACAAGCGTTCGAGTTAGTTTCAGAATACTTGACAAGCGTTCGAGTTAGTTTCAGAATACTTGACAAGCGTTCGAGTTAGTTTCAGAATACTTGACAAGCGTTCGAGTTAGTTTCAGAATACTTGACAAGCGTTCGAGTTAGTTTCAGAATACTTGACAAGCGTTCGAGTTAGTTTCAGAATACTTGACAAGCGTTTCGAGTTAGTTTCAGAATACTTGACAAGCGTTCGAGTTAGTTTCAGAATACTTGACAAGCGTTCGAGTTAGTTTCAGAATACTTGACAAGCGTTCGAGTTAGTTTCAGAATACTTGACAAGCGTTCGAGTTAGTTTCAGAATACTTGACAAGCGTTCAAGTTAGTTTCAGAATACTTGACAAGCGTTCAAGTTAGTTTCAGAATACTTGACAAGCGTTCAAGTTAGTTTCAGAATACTTGACAAGCGTTCAAGTTAGTTTCAGAATACTTGACAAGCGTTCAAGTTAGTTTCAGAATACTTGACAAGCGTTCAAGTTAGTTTCAGAATACTTGACAAGCGTTCAAGTTAGTTTCAGATACTTGACAAGCGTTCAAGTTAGTTTCAGAATACTTGACAAGCGTTCAAGTTAGTTTCAGAATACTTGACAAGCGTTCAAGTTAGTTTCAGAATACTTGACAAGCGTTCAAGTTAGTTTCAGAATACTTGACAAGCGTTCAAGTTAGTTTCAGAATACTTGACAAGCGTTCAAGTTAGTTTCAGAATACTTGACAAGCGTTCAAGTTAGTTTCAGAATACTTGACAAGCGTTCAAGTTAGTTTCAGAATACTTGACAAGCGTTCAAGTTAGTTTCAGAATACTTGACAAGCGTTCAAGTTAGTTTCAGAATACTTGACAAGCGTTCAAGTTAGTTTCAGAATACTTGACAAGCGTTCAAGTTAGTTTCAGAATACTTGACAAGCGTTCAAGTTAGTTTCAGAATACTTGACAAGCGTTCAGTTAGTTTCAGAATACTTGACAAGCGTTCAAGTTAGTTTCAGAATACTTGACAAGCGTTCAAGTTAGTTTCAGAATACTTGACAAGCGTTCAAGTTAGTTTCAGAATACTTGACAAGCGTTCAAGTTAGGTTCAGAATACTTGACAGAGTCCAAGTCAGAGTTATATTCGAAGTCAGAGTTATATTCGAAGTCAGAGTTATATTCGAAGTCAGAGTTATATTCGAAGTCAGAGTTTTATTTGAAGTTAGAGAGTTCAAGTCAAAGTTAGTTTTTAAGTCGAAGTTAGTTTTCAAGTCGAAGTTTTCAATGCAGTCAATTGAATTCAACCTTTTTTTGTTGTAAAAGAGAATTAAATTCAACCTGAATTGACCGATTTGCGTCTTTGGTTTAACCTTTTCTTTGTTTGTAAAACGGAAATTCACTGATTTGTCTTTCCCTTTTCATGCATTGTTATGTATATAAATATATAGTTATGTAATTCATTAATTGTAACAAAACCGTTTTTACAAAAGTTTTTAACGAGTTTTATAATTATTTTGATTATATGATGACAGAAATAGCGTAACAATAAATCGATCATGTACCTAATTTATCCTGCTCTGTACGATCGGGAAATTTACCCGTATGACCGCACATACCCTAAATTTCAGTCATTTAATTTTTAATAAAACTTCTACGCAATAAAACAGATGTATTTGTCTATATGCAAACAAGTTTTCAGACTAAAATATCAAATAATTCAAAATTCTATCAACATTCAACGAAAGAGTATGATTTTTCTACTTAACCTGCAAAAATTATTAAACCTTTTTAATATTTTCTTTTATTATCTAAAAATAATTTTTAATATAAAATTTACCTGAAATTATTAAAAGAAAAGATTGTTCGAAATGCTTCCCTTCCATTTCAATAACTTTTTTATTCTTGGTCGAAAGTCATCTATGGTTCGATTTACTTTTATTTTTTTAGAATATTATAAAATTGTCTTTAGCTCGTTGAAATGCATAATTGATTCATATTTTTAATTTGTATTTTTATTTTTCTTTTGTTCAATTAATCGTGAGTAACTGTCCTTAAATTGTTATTGTACCATTTGTAAGGTATCAAACGAAAATTATAGTCAAATTGACATACTACTACAGTATATGGCTATGAATTTTAGTAGTCGAAATTAATTGTGTGTCAAAATTCAATTTTAAAACCGTGAGATGTACTTTCATTAATTGTAAGTCCTCTAAGTTCGTTTTTTTAATTACCTTATACGTGTAACTGATTAATTATGTAAAATCTATAATCCTAATTGAATTTTATTACTTTTGACACATATTCGAATTCATTTACGTTCCGTCCCTTCAGTCACTTTTGCATTAAACTCGTATGCAAACATCATCGTTATAATCTTAATAATTTTTGCTTACTATATATAAATTCTCGTTCATGCATTTATTAAGTTGTTTTATCTATTCCTTACCGTAAATGTATATATATATATATAACCCTAAACCCATCTAAATTATTATACATCATTTTTAAACTTTGTTAATTCAAAAAACCTTCCAAATCCTACACATTTGACCACAGGTCTATACATCATCCATTACGTAATTCTATTTTTACCTACACTAGTCAATAAAAATTAGCTTATAGATTGAACGATTTATATTTTTCCCTTTTACCTATTCGTTATGAATGTAATTTTCCCCACAGAAAAAAAAAATAAAAATTTTGCTAAAAATTTTACAATATCATTCTTTGTCTAACTTAATTGGTTGTCTAAATTAATGTATTAATCCTATTAAATGTTTGTCTAAACTAAAGTATTAATCTTTGATTTTTTTATATTTTGTAAGCAAGTGTCATTTAAAAATTTGGATACTCTGCATTGTACTCGACCACGCGAAATCGTTCTGTATAAAATTTGTATTGTAACTAATGGTACCCTGTTAGGATGTTATTTACTCATTTGTATTGTATTAATGGTACCCTATTAAATTATTGTATAAATATCATTTTTAAAAGGGGAGAGTAATGTAAAAAGTGAACAATGAACAATTCCTACACCATCATTATATGAGTTCATTGTCCATTTTTACATAAGAAACCAAAAATCACATAAGCGAGTTTTGGATAGAATTTCGATTTGTACGTCTTTATTCATTCCTGTATTTTTCTAATTCATCTTTCTAATAATGACTTATACACTATGACGTCACAAAATAACTATTCTCTTTACGTTTCCCACTCTGTGTCTCTAATTCGTTCTTGTAAATCTTCCTAATAATGATTTGTACTTTACGTAAAAATTCAATAACTATGACGTCACATTTTCCCTTCATCATATATCTAGTATCCAATGTATGAAAATTCTTTATCATCATGCTAAGAACGAAACACTCTATAGAAGTCATTATTTATGTTATGAGTATAAACATTATTATTCAACCATACTCATTCTTACATTCATGTTCTTTCTCGACCGCTATCCTTTATTAATTTTATTACTTATTCATTCATCTACCTATTGTCTACTTATGCCCTATCAACTTATCAGTCTATGTTTACTCGTGTCAATCATGAAATGCAAAACTTTCGCAGTTCGTTCGAGAACGCGAAAAAACGTTCTCGTATTATTTTTTTCATTTTTATTTTTAATTATATGACCTCCCGAGATGAACTCAAAAATGCTGAGGTTAAGTGATCGAAATTCCGCTCATCACAGCAGAATTCGAACGTTCAAAGTTAAAAAGTCTTCTTTCCCTCTGATTCGAATTTATAACATTATCATGCGTTATGTTATATTATGTGTGTTATGTGCCCATGTACTTTGTATTATATTTCTAACATCTTAATTGTCTATATATAAAAACACTGTAATTAATAATAACTTGTAATGTACTTCAGTGAAACTAATTAAATGTAATGATTTAATTTATAATATAAGAATGTACTTTAATAGAAGTGTAATTAAACAATGAGTGAATATGAATTAAGTGGTAATTGTAATCCATAATTGTAATCGTAATTGTAATGAACCAAAATTAATACGTACTCAGTCGTGTACTCAATTTGTACTCATGTGCACTATTACGAAATGATATCGCCGTCAAAAAATTTAAACTCGGCAAAAATATACGATTAGTTTTATTTATATATTTTTTTATTGTTTTTAGTTGAAATCTTCCAAAAAAACATCTGATCATGTGTTTAAAAAGGGTGGAAATTTAACCTTCAACTGTTCTCCCCCAAACATTTAAGTTATATTATACGTATATTTGTAAAAATACACCACTTCATTTGCCACTTCATTCCAAGGCACTTCATCATTGTACTTCGGATTAGCACTTCAGATTAGCACTTCATTTAAGGCACTTCTCCATTAGACTTCATATTAGCACCTCATTAGGAGGGGGCAGAGGCCCCTTGCCTTCTTAATATT
>JAJOZX010005157.1:162500-212500 GCA_023014485.1 Bathynomus jamesi
CAGAGACAAGGAGACCGCTTTCAGTAACTTCAGAAAGATATGTAGAAATGCTGAACACTGTTTTTGAACAAGAAAACTGCAGTAACAAGTGGTTTCAGCAAGACAGAGCAACAGCCCACACAACTAGGCAATCACTGGAATGTTTAACAAGATTTTTTGAACAAAGATTCATTTCTCATCGCTCGCAGTTTCCCTGGCCCGCAAAATCTCCCGATCTATCACCTTTGGACTTTTTTCTCTGGGGATTTGTCAAGGACAAAGTATTCAGGCAAGAGCCATCCTCTATCGAAGAATTAAAGCAAGCGGTGGTAGAGAGTGTACAGTCCATTGAATGCAGCGTTTTGGAAAATGTAATAAATAACTTCCTTTCCCGTTGTGTGAAATGTAAGAATGTCCAGGGACGTCACTTTGAACACATGTAGAGTAAATTAAAACTTTAAAATGTTCTCTTTCGAATGCTTTTTATTTCATTTGTGAAGCTGCAATAATGACTGAGTAATAAGCGATTAAAAACAGGGACAATTTTTGTGGTCACACGTATATATATATATATATTAGGGTGCTTTTAAAAACTGAAAGTGTGAATTTCGGGTCACGGAACCCCGCAAATGATGAGGTCCCGGGAGCAAATAAAGCACATGATGTTTTTGGAAAATCATCAAATATTTAGAGGTTGCCCAAAGACCCCAAAGTTTTACCCATATGCTAATTTATTTATGCGCCCTTTTTAAGTCACTTCTAGTGTTTATTAACCCAGTGATACACAGCTGCTCGTGTTCTCATCCCCTTTGGCATTCAAATGGGTCAGGACATAAGTGAGATGTGCCTCAGTCCAAGTGCTATTCGGGCCAGCAGATCCAGGTACAGATCAGCCCACGAAGCAGAGGTGAGAGCTTCCTACAAGCCTGAATGCCCTCTTGTTCTTCACTGGGATGGAAAACTTATGGCAGACTTAATGGGAAGAGACAAAATCGACCGTTTAGCCATCTTAGTTACCGGGATGGGATGAGCAAGATTCTAGCCATCCCCAAACTCCCAGACTCCAAGGCAGAAAGGACAGCAATCGTCATCATCGAAACCATCGAAAACTGGGATCTTGGCCAGAAGATCAAAGCTCTTTGCTTTGACACGACAGCCACCAACACCGGCATCCATGGAGGAGTGTGTGTGTGCGAGTAGAGCAGGCTCTCGGGCGTGAAATGATTTACTTTGCGTGTCGACATCACGTGCTGGAACTGCTGCTTGAAGCAGTATTTTCTTTCCTTGTTGGAGACCTTTCCAAAGGACTTGAGATTACGATTTTCCAGAGCTTCCGTAATGTTTGGCCGCAACTGAAATTTCATTGAATACTCCACTGCCGCGGACGAAGAGGACACGGCTGCAGTGATCAGTCCCTGGGCCGAGAAGATGATTCATGAAGCAAATGACCTTCTGAAAGTGAAGCATCCCAGAGATGACTACAAAGAGCTTCTTGAACTTGTAGTCATTTTCTTGGGAGGAGTACCTCACGGACGTCGGAGTCCTGTGTTCATGGCTCCAGGGGCTTTGCACCGAGCACGGTGGATGGCGCGTGGAATTTACTCTTTCAAGATTTGGATGTTCAGATACCAGTTCACGATGCACATGAACCAATGTCCTTCAACATCTCGTGGAGCAAGTAGCAGTGACCGCCTGATTTCTGGGTTGCGGGACTTCTGTCTCTTCGTTGCTGAAGATTACGTCCTTCCGTGGTTTTCAGCAAGAGAAGCAGCAAGCGCTCCACGAAGCGACTTAGCCCTCCTTCAAAAGTTGCAAAACACCAACGCCGCTGGGTACAAGAGTTTTAATCGGCATCTCTGGTACCTCAATGAGGTAAACGTGGGGCTTGCACTATTCGATCCTGCAGTCGATGATGATGAGAAGCGGAAAATGGTAGAGAATATGAATTCCGTTGAAGGGTCAGAAGCTCCCCCCCGACGAGTCTGGATTCCAGATCCAAGAGGAAAGACCCTGGCAGACTTTTGCTCTTCCAATACGTACAATCTGTTCACCCTTCTAGATCTTCCGGTCGATTTCCTGCAAGAGGATCCATCAAACTGGGAAAACAACACCAGCTTTGGTTCAGCAAAGATCAGGGTGGATTCCTTAAATGTAGTGAATGATGCAGCAGAGCGAGGCATAGCATTGATTCAAGAATTCACGAAGGCTGGAAGGACTCGGAACGAAGAGCAGATGCAGTTCATGATTCAAATCGTCGAAGAACATCGTAAAGTCTTGCCGACAGCCTCCAAAGCCACTTTGATGAAAAAATGAACGCCAACACTCGAGGTGTCATGAACTTTAATCGTTAATTATGAATTTAGTGAATATACTCACACGATTATTTGTTCTGAATACTTATTGAAGATGTATATTGGAGATGCAATTTATCATTTAAACTGAGAATTAAAATTTCCATTGCCCTATAAATTGAAAATACGTATCAGCTGTGGGCAACCTCTAAATGTTGTTGGATTACAAAGAAATTTTGCCTGGTCTGTTTTTCTCATGTATTCTCACAAAATAAAGTGTTCCGCTCCCTTGCATATTCATTTCGCATTTTTCACCATATACCATAAACACACCCTAATATATAATATATTATATATATATATATATTATATATATATATAATCTTCATGTTCATTAGGGGTGCGTGTTATTTATTTTTGCTGATTAAAGAGTGTGTGATCAAAAAAGTTTGGAGACCACTGCTCTAAGCTATGGAATTCTTGGTACGAAAACGTCTGTCTGTAGCTCCACTCAACTTCGACATTATTGTATTATTTCTAATCAATTGTATATATTTTTATCCTTAGTATGTGAACTGTCATTATATTATTAATATTTGTCATATGGACTATACAGTCTGCCAATAAACCTTTTCATTTTCATATACATCTGTGCCAACAATTTCTTCACCCTCAAGCGTTTCTTCAACAACAGACTTTGTGTCCTTCCTCGGGGACATCTACAAACAAACATTTATTCGCGCGCTTTTCTTCTTTACTGGCATTTCCTTATACGGGCATGCGGCGACCAGAGGCAGGCGACCTTTGCAGGATCACAACTTTCACCTTTCGCTGGAGGCTGTGCCTCGCCTCCTTGAAAAAGATCACCAGTCGCGAGCAACCCACCGACACCCCAACGTGTAACGCCCATAACACTGGTATGCATCAATTTTGCTGTCAAGGGTTTTGTAAGTGATTCTTATAGAGTTTTTCCTGCTGATTTCGAATCTGCAATCCGTTTTTCTCAATCAGCTCAGGTTATCCGGCTATGGCCTCATAAGTAAAATAGAATTTTTCGTGATTTTGTCAAAGCGGAATTGGAACAGTAACATCTATCATCACTTGTTTCACTTGTATAATATCTTTTTTTACTTTTCAGGCATATAGATAAATATTTCATAATGGATAGAGCGTGTAAAAATGATCCCAATAGATTCTGCTACATATGTGGGACGGTTACCATGCCAAATAACCAGTCCCAAATCACTAAATTTGTGAAGACAATGTATAGAGCATACTTTGGAATTAAGCTAGGGACCAGGACAAAAATTTCGCCCCTCATATGTGCTGCAAGACGTGCATTGAAAATTTGAGAAGATGGAGCAAAGGCAGAGCGAAATCTTTGCCTTTTGGAATTCCCATGATTTGGAGAGAAGGGAAGGATCACGTGACAGATTGCTATTTCTGCATGACAAACCTCCAAGGTGGGCTTATAAATTTATTTTTCTTAAATATTTTGAAATCCTCGTATGAAACTTGACATAATATTCACCATAATGTAATATTCACCATATATAGCATAATATTCACCATAATGGTAATCATACATTTACATATACATATTGTTATAGAAAATACATTTACACATACATATTGTTATACAAGTTACATGTACATATACAATGATTGTATATTTTCTTTCTTTTTCATTCATAGTCCCCGAAGGGACAATATGAATGAAAAAGAAAGAAAATATACAGACTTCATCGACCTATTTCATATCTTACAGACCGCAGCCTTCCCTCACGAGAGCCGCCACTGTCTGAATGCTTCTTCTATTTCATATGCAAGTTTTATATCCATTTTCTGTGTTTCTATTTTCAGGAGTTAACAAGAAGAATAAACACATTGTTTGTATACCCTGACATTCCTTCTGCTATGAGACCTGTACCCCATGGTCCTGGAATTCCAATACCCGACCCACCTCAAAATGACTGGCTTCGATGATTCTGATGATGAATCAATGACCAATGCCAATGACCAGTCCCAGTCGTATATACCTCAAAATACCGCTTACAATGAGCCGAGGCCTCTCAACCAGGCCAAACTTAATGATCTTATCAGGGATTTAGGACTTTCCAAATTAGCTGCCGAGATCTTGGGCTCACGACTTCGAGAGGACAACTTGCTGGCTCCGGGAACAACATTCTCCTGGTATAGGAAACGAGAGGAAGAATTCCGCAAGTTTTTTGCAGTGCACGAAAATACCTCTTCCTTAGTGTACTGCTGCAATGTTGAGGGGCTAATCGAATCCTTGGGCCTGCCATATAACGCATCAGAATGGAGGCTATTTATAGACTCGTCTAAACGAAGTTTGAAAGCAGTACTTCTCAACATTGGGAATAGGGTTGCATCAGTCCCTGTAGCACATTCCGTACAACTTACTGAGAGCTACGATAACATGAAAATTTTACTGGATGCTCTCGTATACGACCAACATAACTGGGGATCTGGAGATTTGAAGGTAATACTAATATCATAAGTAACTATTGCTATTGACTATGTTGTTTTTTCCAAAGGTTATTTGAGAGCGTATAAGAACACTTAACTTCCCCACAGAAGTGACACAGTCCAATGCATAGATTTTTTATCTGATAGAACAAATTCTCTAAATTCTTTAAATATTTTCATTTTTTTTCAGATTGTGGCATTTGTATTGGGAATGCAAAGGGGATACACGAAATACCCATGTTTCCTCTGCAAATGGGATAGCCGAGCGGATGAGAAGCACTATGCACAGCGTGAATGGGCATCCAGAGAGAATTTTGAACCTGGGTCGCATAATGTCGTTTCAGTGCCCCTTGTACCACCAACAAAAATTTTGCTCCACCACTTCATATTAAGCTGGGCTTGATGAAAAATTTCATCAAATCAATGAATAAGGGGGTTCAGCATTCCGATATCTCGAGAGTAAATTTCCTCATATATCTGATGCTAAACTAAATGCTGGGGTTTTTGATGGTCCTCAAATTCGAACTTTGATCAAGGATACTCAGTTCGAAAACGCAATGACTCCAACTGAGAAGAATGCCTGGCAGGCATTCAAATCAGTTGTCACTGATTTTCTTGGCAAGCGTAGAAGTCCAGAATACGAGTCCGTTGTCGAAAACTTGATGGAAGCTTTCAAAGCTCATGGGTCGCGCATGTCCATAAAAATGCACTTTTTGTGGTCCCACTTGGACTATTTTCCTGAAGATTGCGGGGATTATAGTGAGGAACAGGGTGAACGATTTCACCAAGATATCAAAATAATGGAAGAGAGGTACCAGGGAAACTGGGATATCAATATGCTGGCGGACTATTGCTGGTGTTTGAAGCGAGACGTGCCCGAAGAAAACACAGACGGAAAGCCAAAAAAACTTCATTCTTCTCCTCAATAAACTTTTTTCCATATTCATTGTATGAATAAAAGTATTTATTCACACAATGTTTTCATTTTTCACGAGTGTTCTTATAATATTACTCGTATCTACAGTGTTTAAGCTAAAAAAATCAATAAATTTGGGGATAAAATTGGACTTATAATAAATGGCCAATAGAGAAAAAACCTGACCTGATTGAGGAAAACCAATGTCATTTTCGAATTCAGCATGATCGAATTATATAATATGAGTTGAAAAAACCCTCACAGCAGACAAAAAAATTTCATATGCATACCAGTGTAATTAACGCCCTTCGGAAGACATGTTTTGCCACATTTTTAAAATTGTATACACTCGCATTCAATCGCGCAAAACCAATTAATTATCGTTAATCAATTAATCCACAAATTGCTCAGCAACGTAATTCATCTAATAAGTTGCTACACAATGTAATTAATCAATCATCCAGTTAAAATCTCATTTATTTTGCGTCAGTGCATTTGATCAGTTGGGATCTGTATTTGTGATTTTTTTTTTATTTATCGTTTCGTTTTAATTAAAGGAAAAAAAATCACTTTATTGATCTCCTTCAATGACATTTATTATTCTGATTGAAAGATCAGATAGTTATCTCAAACCTCAAGTAATCATTAATTTACCTTAATTAATCTAATTAAGCTATATTAGAACTTACTAATAATTGGTACATACATATATAACGGCGTAGCCAGAAATTTCTAATGGGGTGGGGGGTACACATGAAATATTATTTAACAAATTTTCAATATATATCTACACTATACACTACGGTGATAAATACACTCATTTTATATCAACATATGGATAAAAAAAAGACAACACATGTGTATATTGGATAAATAATACTGTATTGTGCATTGATCGTGTTTTAATTCCTGTCATTCTGCTATGCACTGTGTATTTATTAAAAGCATGCAAAACCAATGATGATATGTACTGTACGAATACATATATGCTACATCTCGGATGCAGTAGAGCAATCTAGATTTGTAAACATCTAAACATAAATATATACATTTAAACAGCGAACAATTTGTAAACATCCAAACATCATATCTTATAGAGCACAATTACTCCAAGCGGAAACTGAGCCGACGTGGGTTTTTTTTTGCTAATTGAGATAGTATATCTTCTGTGCTAACATGAATATCTCAGTGGATGTTGAGTAATGCTTTGCCCTTAAAAGGGCTAACACAGTGTTTCCAAAGTTAACCAAGTCGTTTCTGCAATACTCTGTACTTATACGCGAAATGTAAAGTAGCGTCTTCAACATTCACCCTGTAAATGTCAAGCGCAAAACACATGCATACAAACTACAGTATGTGCACCTTTGAATTTATATCTCTTCGTCTAATTTCTAATTAAGTAATCCAAACTTAATTTTAAAAGTAACTGATCGTCATCGTAATAGACCGTGAATAGATGTTTGCTATTATTTTGTTATACTCCTAGGGTCCTTGGTGGAGTTCTAACCTTCCACCCCGTGGCTACGCCAATGTACATATACACTGGCGGTGAAAATTATAGAAACAGATTTAAAATGTTGATTATGCAATAATAATAAATTTGTTTTGATTCTTTCTATAAGTTAGAGGAAGTAAAATGATATGTGCGTCTAATTAAGGAGCTTTCAAATGTGGTGTTTTGTTTCATGAAGACTTACGAGCAATTAATCAATATTGAAAGAAATTGTATTTAATGGTGACTAGTGATGTACCGATTCCAAAATTTAGCCGATGCTGATGTGATGCCGATTCCATGAAAAAGTGCCGATACTGATGCCGATTCTTTGCCTATATTTTAAAATAATCAACTCCCTTCATAAATTTTATTAATTTAATGTGAAAACTTTCAATTTTCATATTTTTACATTTCAAATTTGTTTAAATGATTTTCCCCAGCTCACTTCACAATATACAGCACCAGAATTTGTTACTCATATACAGTAGCTAAAATAATGTGAAAAAGTTTTATTACTCAGTAAAATGATGAAATAATTTTATTTCAGTTTCATAAATTGAATACCAATATTTAAAGTAATTGGTTTTCCTTAGGCGCCATTCAAAAATTATGTAACGCTAATTTTGCTAAAACCTGACAGCCCCACCCCCCCTGTAACGTTCCGTAACGTGTGGGATGTGGGATGGGGGGAAGTGTTAAATAACATTTTAGGGGTTGTCTGGTCTAGCGTTACAGAAGTTTTAGCAAAAATAGCGTTACATAATTTTTGAACGGCCCCTTATGTTCAAGGTATTTCCTTTCTTCACCAATGTCAACAGCGACCAAATTTTTCATTAAAATTTCAAGTCCCTGGTGGACAATTTGAATGAAAAATTGGATGTATAATTTAGGTTTATAAAATTATTAAAATACTTAAAGTCAACTTAATCAGATGGTTTAATACTTAAATTATAAAGTACAACTTAATATAGAATTATTATTAATAGAGAGTAGGAGATTACAATAGTTTACAATGTTTAGAGATTAGCTACTTAGAGAAAATTGAAATTTATGGGCAACTTAACTTATTAATTTTCATTTTTCGTGAATATAAAATATTTTTATATAATTACATTTTGAAATGAGTATAAATTATCATAAATAATGTTTTCCGTCTGTTCAATTTTCCACAAATATAGATTTTGTTTTGTAATGAAAATTTTAAAATTTCAAATAATCGGCGAGAGAATCAGCTAAATTTGGCCAATAAAAATGCTGAAAAAACGGCCGATTCTGCCGGTGCCGATGCCAATTTATCGGTACACCACTAATGGTGACATCACGTTTTAATTAAAATAATTGTCTATATTCACAGAAATATTGATATTATTGGTTACAATAATTTTCCGTTATTTGTATTCATTTCTATTCCATTTTCCTTCTAAAAATCATCTTTGACTCGTGAAACTTGCATCTGAACACTGTTTGGTAACATGGTGCCCTTCTCTTACGGGTATCTCTCTATAATGGCTCCCACAAAGGAAATATCACACGAAAATAGATTCATGATTGATTAATACCCTCTTGGTGAAGAACGAGAGACAAATAGCCAATAAAGTGCGAGTTTCATCAACGGTGAGCAAAACCCTCTCTTGTCATTCTCAAACTGGGAATGTAATGAACAAAGTAGACCGACGGCGAAAAGAAACCTCGGTAAAAGAAGACAAATACATGATTTTATTGAGCAACAGAAAGAATATTAGAGTTAGCATAGCTGCTGAAGTGAATGCGTCACGCAACGGCAGCATTTCTATTCCAACAGTGAATAGACGTCCGAGGGAAGTTGGTTTAATGGGTCGGGTTGCTACCAGAAAGCCGCTTTTGCCAGTCTTGGAATGACCATTCTTTGTGATTTTATGCCACTTTCACACGTTTGGCTCTATTCTTCGTCACAAAAGAGACTTTCTGGTATCAACCCAACACATTAAACCAACCTCCCTCAAACGTCTCTTCGCTGTTAAAGTAGAAGTGCTGCTGTTGCGTGATGCATTGACTTCAGCAGCTATTCGAACGCTAGTATTCTTTCTGTTGCATTTGCTCAATAAAATGGATGTATTTGTCTTTTCCTGAGGTCTTCCTTTTTCGCCGTCGCTTACTTTGTTCATTACATTCCCAGTTTGAGAATGACGAGAGAGGGTTTCGCTCACCGTGGACAATGAAACCCCTACTTTATTGGCTATTACTATTTGTCTCTGAAGTTCTTCATCAAGACGGTATTTATTAATAGCGAGTCTATTTTTGTATGATATTTCCTTTGTGGGAGCGATTTGAGAAATACCTGAAAGAGAAGGGCACCATGTTACCAAACAGTGTTCAGATGCAAGTCACGAGTCAAAGATGATTTTTTGAAGGAAAATGGGATAGAAATAAATACAAATAACAGAAAATTATTGTAACCAATAATATCAATATTTCTGTGAATATAGACAATTATTTTAATTAAAATGTGCTGTCACCATCAAATACAATTTCTTTCAATCTGATTAATTACTCGTAAATCTTCATGAAACAAAACACCACATTAGAAAGCTCCTTAATTAGACACATATTTTACTTCCTCTAACTTATAAAAAAAAGAATCAAAACAATTCTATTATAACATAATCACCATTTTAAAGGTGTTTCCATAATTCTAACCGCTAGTGTATATATATATGTAAGGTAAGGTGGGGTAAGATTGACACATCTTTGCAATTTCATCTTTATTTTTATCAAAATGCAATAATCTCAGCATATTTTATTTTATTTTGATCTATAATAATTTAGTTAATTAATCATAGTCATCCCTGCATAAAAAATCTTTAAGAAGTAAGCCATTCATAATTTTTTAAAAAGTGACAAAATGTCAATGTTACCCCACGGGTGGGGTAACATTGACGGTACATTGTTTCCCCATTATATGCCACAATTCCCCTTTTCATGGGTGATATTGACACCCAACTATGTTTTTAAGAAATAGTAACGAACAGTAAGCATAGTCTATTGAATAATCTAGAGGTATAAGTTATGCTTATTCAAAGTCTGGGAGATCAAAGAATCCTCTATTGCTGACTGGAATAGGATCACCGAGTTTCTTCAGGATATCAGATTCAGGGTAGTCCAGTCGGTCCACTTTTGTAGGCCATTTCCAGTGACATCCACTACGGATCATCACACTGACAGTTGCACAACTCTGAATGAGATGAATCTTCTCAATGACTCCAGGGAATCTCTCATCATAGTCAACCTTCACATAGTTACCAATTTTGAGATCTCTGACTTTCACAAATGTCTCTTCTTGATCATCACATGATAAATTCACATCTTCATTTTCTTGGTCATTTTCAGAGTCAGAACTTTGAGCCTTTTTGTTTCGTTGTTTTCCTTTTTGCTTCCCATCTTTTTTATTTTCCTGAATCGTGGCTCTTGCTTCATTCTCAGCAAACAAATTTCAATATATATTGCCTAAACAGAGCTATATAAATGTCAAACCTTTGCCCAAACATAGTATTCATGCATATGGGGTAACTTTGACATTTTGTCAATGTTACCCCATAAATAAATATTGTGAATATTTTCTACATGGGCTTTATTTTATTAAATTTTTAATTTTACATTTTAACTAATAGTCTTACCCAATATATATAACTGATTTATGCAGTTAAGAGTAATGTCCTTACCAAAGTTTTCTAAATTAAAAAAATTGCCACAATAGTTCTCAATAAAAACAAAACTAAAATAAATATAATATTTCACTACTATAGTTTTAAAGCAGGTTTAAAATATATAATAATGATATACATTTTTCCTTAATTTGTTTTTATGTCAATAATGTTCTTATAAAAGGTGTCAGTAAAGTGTAATAATCATATGTCAATGTTACCCCACTGTCAATGTTACCCCGTGTTACCTTATATATATATATATATAATGCCTTTCTTTGGACGAGATTTAATGACTCACTACCTATGTTTTTCAGTTATTATTATCATTACTATTATTTTTTTTCTTTGTATTTTGTAAACATTAAAAGGTTTTTTAATGTTTGAAAATATTTTAATGTTTATTTACAATTAATTTCAGTCTTACGTTCACATTTGTTTTAATTTTTTTCTGTCATTTTCATTTTTCATCTTTTTTACATATCACCTTAATTGTGTTCAGTGTAATTCTCTCTCTCTCTTCTCTCTCTCTCTCTCTCTCTCTCTCTCTCTCTCTCTCTCGGTGGGGAAATAGGTAGGTGGATTGAAAACTGGCTAAGGAATAGGCGGCAGAGGGTGGTAATTAAAGGGGCTAGTTCGGGTTGGGCCTCGGTCACTAGTGGGGTTCCTCAGGGTTCCGTTTTGGGGCCACTGTTGTTTACCATTTACATAAATGATATCGACGGTGGCATCGTCAGTCGGATCGCCAAATTCGCTGATGACACCAAGCTTGGGGCCAATGTTGGGACGCCGAAGCGATCGAGGAACTGCGTGCGGACCTAGGTAGGATAGGAGAGTGGTCCGAAAAATGGCAAATGCCGTTTAACTTGGGTAAATGCAAAGTGATGCACATTGGCTACGCCAATCCCAAGTCGGACTACTCGATGTTGGGCAGTAATATCGAGGTGACTGATTTAGAAAAGGACTTGGGTGTGCTAATTAGCAGCGACCTTAAGTTTACGAAACAGTGTGTAGAGATGGAAAAGAAAGCCCAGAAACTATTGGGTTATATCAGGAGGCAATTTCAGTTTCGGAACAAGGAGATTGTGCTCTCACTGTACAATTCCCTTGTTCGGCCGTACCTGGAGTATGCTGTGCAGTTCTGGTCGCCCACCCTCAGGAAAGATATTGAGAGGCTGGAGCGAGTGCAGGCGAGGGCCACAAAGTTGATCCCTTCCGTTAGGCATATGGGCTACAATCGACGGTTACGCGCCCTGAACTTGTTTTCGCTTGAAACTCGGAGGCTGCGCGGTCAACTGATCGAGGTTTTCAAGCTCTTACGAGGGTTCAACGATGTCGATTTTAGAAGTATGTTTAGTTTAAATGATAACCCAACTCGCAACAATGGTTGGAAGTTGGATTTGAAACGGTTTAGGACTAGTGTGTGTGGGAATTACGTTACGTATAAGATCTGTGACACATGGAACAGGTTACCTTCGGAAGTTGTGAACAGTTCCTCTGTGGATCAGTTCAAGAAAAGGTTAGACGAAATCTTGCACACTATTTGAGTGTGTAAAGACATTTAGGACCTCAGTCTGCGGAAATTTCTTTTCCTGTAAAATAGTTGATATCTGGAACCAACTTCCCTCAGAGGATGTTTCCAGTCAAAGTGTAAATCTGTTTAAAAATAGGCTAGACAAAGTACAGAACACACTCATAGTTTAAGATTAAAACCTCAGAAAACTCTGCAGGAGTTCGCTTGCTCGGTGTCTCTGTGAGCAAGCTAAATATAGAGCTATTTATATATTCTCCACTTTCCTGTAAAATTTCCTTGGCTACTTTTCCAGGGTCAAGGTATTTTCTTCAACCTTTTTCCGTACCTGCCTCTGGCAGGGAGGGAGCGGAGGGTGGGGAGAGAGCCTTCTACTTTTCTATCCAGTTTTCTACTACTGCTAGCATAGTTTGAAAGACAAAATTTTCCCTGGCACCCGTTGCCATTGGTACCTCCTCGGTATGGGCCGCAAGGCCTTTTGAGGTACTTCTTTTCCTTGTAACTCCTTGTAACTCTCTCTCTCTCTCTCTCTCTCTCTCTCTCTCTCTCTCTCTCTCTCTCTCTCTCTCTCTCTCTCTCTCTCTCTCTCTCTCTCTCTCTCTCTCTCTCTCTCTCTCTAAATAATAAAGTAGTGCAGCTACTTCTAGTATATAGACCACCTCACTACCCCGTTGATAAGGATATAAACTTGTATAACAAATTAAGCAGAATAGTGAATAATAAGATCAGTGTGATTTTTGGTGATTTCAATTGTGGTAATGTAAATTGGGAAAACAAAACAGCTGATGCTGAGGGCTCAAGACTGTTGGAATTTGCCGATGATAACTTATTAAGTCAATGGGTTGACGATCCTACAAGGGGTAATAATAAACTAGACCTCATATTCACGAACGAAGATGACCTAGTCTCTAACCTGACTATTGGTGAAAATTTAAGTAACAGCGATCATAATTTGATTAGGTTTGACCTTAGGGTTCCAGTTAATACACGCGAAAAGACTCGTGAAAGACTGGATTTCTCGAGAGCAAATTTTGAAAGCTTCCGAAGTAGTTTTGACACACTTGAAGTTCTAATAAGTGAGGATGTCAATGTCACCTGGAGCTCATATAGGGATCAATTTAGAATATTGTCAACAAAGTCACCAAAATGGTTTAACAACGAAATTAGGAGGGCTATTACGGGAAGAAATAGAGCCTACAAACTACTTAAGTCGCATTTCAACCAGACTAATTCAGAAAACTATATAAACCTACGTAGGAGAAGTCCTTAATTAGATCAGCCAAACGTGATGAAGAAGCTAGAGTTGCCTCACTCTGTAAAGTTAACCCTAAAGAATTTTTTGCCCATGTTAATAGCAGAAAGCCAATTAAAAATTCTGTAGGCCCCTTAAAAGATAGAAATGGCGTACTGAAATTCGGTGATAAAGATATAGCTAATATATTAAACGAGTTCTTCGTTACAGTCTTCACGGAGGAAGACACAATAGAAGTGCCAAGTCCTCGGATTACATATGACGGTGACCATCCCGTAGAGACCATAAGTTTTACGAGAAATGAGGTACAGCAATTAATTGATAAGATGAACAAATACAAATCACCTGGCCCCGACTTATTTCTTTCAAGGGTATTAAAAGAGGTTAGCCACAATGTTGTTAACGATTTAGTAACCATATTCAAACAATCAATCGAGTTAGGGAAAGTTCCAACCGAATGAAAGTTAGCAAATGTAACACCAATCTTTAAAAAGGGTGATAGGGAAAATCCTTGTAATTACCGCCCGATCAGTTTAACATCAGTTGTCGGCAAACTGTTGGAATCCATCATTACAAAACGTATTGTGTATCACATTGAATCTAACAATCTAATTTTTTATTCTCAACATGGATTTAGGCGACATAGATCCTGTCTGACAAACCTGTTAGAGTTTTTCCATAATATGCATACACTGTGCGATGCAAGTAGGGCATTAGATATAGTGTATCTCGACTTTCAGAAAGCCTTTGACAAAGTCCCTCACGCTAGATTGATGGCTAAAGTCAAAGGACTAGGAATCACCGGGCTCGTTTCCAACTGGATTGAGGATTGGTTAAAAGCAGAGAGTGGTAATAAATGGAGTGGCTTCGGAGTGGGCGCCCGTCACCAGTGGTGTCCCACAGGGTTCCGTTCTGGGTCCTTTACTTTTTATCATCTATATTAACGATATAGACGTCGGGCTTCTAAGTGCAATCTCCAAATTTGCAGACGATACGAAATTAGGAAGTAGTGTAGGTACTGAGGAGGGCGTAAGAACACTTCAGAACGATCTTGATAGGTTGGGCGAATGGTCTGCTACTTGACAGATGCCATTCAACTTGGACAAATGTAAGGTAATGCACATAGGTTATAAAAACCCGAAGAACGATTACTCTCTCTTGGGAAGGAACTTAACTGAGACCGATCTAGAGAAAGACTTAGGAGTCTATATCAGCAACAATCTGAAACCGTCGAAGCACTGTGCAGAAGTCGAAAAGAGGGCCTTAAAATTATTAGGTTATATTAAAAGACAGTTCCAGTTTCGGAACAAGGAGACTGTAATGTCTCTTTATAATTCTCTAGTCAGACCTCAACTGGAATACTGTGCGCAGTTTTGGGCTCCATCCCTCAGGAAGGACATAGAAAGGTTAGAAAGAGTACAAGCAAGGGCTACAAAATTGATCCCTTCAATGAGAATGCAAAGCTACCAACGGAGATTGGAGCGCCTAAATCTGTTTAGCTTAGAGACGAGGAGGTTGCGGGGTCAGCTTATTCAAGTCTTCAAGATGCTCAAAGGAATAGACAGGGTAGATTACAGAAACTTATTCTCACTTAATGCCAATCCGACAAGAAATAATGGGTTTAAACTGGAACTAAAGACATTTAGGACCTCCGTCTGAGGAAATTTCTTTTCCTATAAAATAGTTAATATCTGGAACCAACTTCCCTCAGAGGTTGTTTCCAGTCAAAGTGTAAATGTGCTTAAAAATAGGCTAGACAAAGTACTGAATACTCTCATAGTTTAAGAATAAAACATAACATAACTTTGCAGGAGTTCGCTTGCACGGTGTCTCTGTGAGCATGCTAAACTAAATATAGTTATTTATATATTCTCCACTTTCCTGTAAAATTTCCTCGGCTACTTTTCCAGGGTCAAGGTATTTTCTTCAACCTTTTTCCGTACCTGCCTCTGGCAGGGAGGGAGCGGAGGGTGGGGAGAGAGCCTTATACTTTTCCATCCAGTTTTCTACTACTGCTAGGATAATTGAAAGAAAATAAACTAGTTTAATAACAGGAACCTCCCAGAGTGGACCGGAAGGTCTTTGAGGCTTCCTCTTGTCCTTGTAACTCCTTGTAACTCACTCTCTCTCTCTCTATTTGAGTGTGTAGAAAATATTCCGTGGCAGCCGTTGCCATTGGTACCTCCTTGGTATGGGCCGCAAGGCCTTTTGAGGTACTTCTTTTTTTTCCTTGTAACTCCTTGTAACTCACTCACTCTCTCTCTCTGGATATGTCGGTGGCCAATGTCGTAACACCGCTTCCCGTTGATCAGCGAAATTAAGCGATATTGGTTTTGGGTAGTAGTTGGATAGAGAACTGTCCTCTGCTTCCACATTATATAGTGACCTGTGGTTCGGATCCCATGTAAAGCTGTTGGGCCCCTCCATCATATGACCTTAGATGTTGCGAAAGAGATTAAGCAACTCCATCAACCTCTCTCTCTTTCTTTCTCAATCAATCTAAATATAATTATATATATATATATATATATATATATATATATATATATATGAAAAATTATTTCACGAAAGTGTAATCCCATATATATATATATATATATATATATAATATATAATATATATATATCAGTGGCGTGCGGTCCATGGAAGCAAGGGAAGCAATGCTTCCCTATTCAAAGAAAGAAGAAAATGCTGTATTAACTTTAAAGTTTAAACAGTTCAATATGTGTTAATAATTTGTACAAAATCATTTTATTATACTATTTATAGCATTTGATTGGTAATCAGGTGGATACATAGTACATACATTGGTTGCCGTTCGTGCAAAAACCTTTAAGAAAGCCGACGCAAAAAATCTCGAGTTGGACAACAATTGATGAAATGCATCCTTTTTCCCAATGACTTTCGCTTTTTTTTTACTGTTACAAATTGTTTCTTTCCATTCTAAAAACTCATTTAATGTTTAATAATGTCGTATTTATTGAATACAAGTTTCATATATAGTTTTTCTACTAAAAAATTTGGCCATGTTAAGCGAAAAAGAATATATATATTTATCGTTATTTTATCCTTCCCTATGTCAAAAAGGAAGCAATTTAGAAATCGCTGTCCAGATCTTATAGTTAATTTTCTTGAAATATCTGGCAACTTTACGTGCTGTCTGCTGTCATTCTCTCATTTAAAGCGAATACGTAACTCCGCTAGAAATGCGCAAGGGTAAGAAAGGCTTGCAAGTTTAGCTTTAATCTCAATTGAGAAAAAGCTTCTTAAGGATATGAAAACCGATGCCTTTTACGAAGAAATAATAGATATATTTAATAAAAAAGAAAGAAGAATAGAATTAACCTATAAGTAAAGTAAGTAGATGATTATATGTGTTTTGTTTTTATTATATACGAGTATTTTAAAGTTTATATTTTATTTTATATAATCTTTGTTGTTTTTGCTTGAATTGCTTCCCCTTGACGAAAAATCACCGCACGCCACTGATATATATATATATATATATATATATATATATATATAGGATTAATTTCACAATAAAACACGTGAAATGAATAAATGCTGCAAACCCACAAGGAAAAAGAAAAACGATTCCAAGGCCTTTCGTGTATTCAAAGCTACACCTCGTCAGGGAATGAAGATAAAAGGCGAGAAGCCCATAAATATATACAACGTACAGGAAAACCAAAACAATTAGCACATACTTAACAAGGGTTAATGAGAGGCAAAAGAAATTTTAACATGATGTCGTCAATGTTATACGTCCCCACTGTTATTGAAAGTGTTTTTAAAATGAATAAATGCACATTCTAGAATATTTCTTTCTATTATATCTCTGTTTTTAACAAGCGCTTTAGAACTATCCCATTTGATGCTATGGTTACATCTATACATATGGTTAAATAAAGCATTGGAAGTATTAGCTGTTCTACACGCATATTTATGCTGTTTTACCCTAATATCTAACGTTTTACCGGTTTGGCCTATATATACTGAGTTACATTGTGTACATCCAATCGAATACATACAGCCAACAACATTATCAGGGCTATTCTTTATTAGGCGTGATTTAACAGTATTATTATACTTAAAGATTACATTAATGCCAATTGCTTTAAGTACAGTTGGAAGGTATTGAAGATTAACATGGTAAGGTAGGCTAAGGATATTTTTACGCTGAAATTCCTTTACAATTACATTATTATAATACCTATTCTTGGCTTTCTTAAGACAGTTATCTAAAAATGAAGTAGGATAACATAATTTAGTACCAATATTCATGATATTGCATAACTCGGAATCTAAAATTCAGGACTGACAACTCTCAATGCTCGAAGAAACATAGCAGAGAAAATAGAGGATTTAATCGAAGGATGATGGTCAGATAAAAATGCACATAAGAGTTATTATTAGTAGGCTTACGGTAGACTTCATATTTGAACTGATTAGAGCATCTCCAAATTTTTAGATCAAGAAAAGATAGGCTTCCATCATTTTCTTTTTCAACTGTAAACTTAATAGATGGGACTAAATTGTTGAGCCTACCAAGAAATAAGTCCACATCCAAATTATTAGGCCAAAGGCATAAAATATCATCTATATACCTGTACCAAACCAGGTTAAAATTAACAATCGTAGGCAAAATGCTACTTTCAAAAAATTCCATATATAAATTAGCTAGTACAGGTGAAAGGGGATTTCCCATAGCCAATCCAAAGACATAGCATAAAACTTATTTTCAAACTGAAATTTACAATCTTTGACACAAAGCTTAATTAACTCAATAAGAGTGTTGTGTTGAACAGGGAAAGAATATTCAGAGATCTTATCTTTTAAAAAATCAAGTAGGTCATCAACAGGGACTTTTGTGAATAGCGAGCATACATCGAAGCTTACCAATTTGAAATTATGGTCATTAGGGAATTTCAGTTTGTCAATAAGATCCATGCTATTTACAATATGTGACTCAGAAATAGAGCCAACTAACGGCGTTAATAAACTAACTAACCATTTTGATAGCTTATAGGTTACGGAGCCCACTGAGCTAACAATAGGCCTCATGGGATTATTAACTTTGTGTGTTTTTACTAAGCCGTACAGATATGGTAGTGACGGATTGATACTAAGAAACTGCTGTGAAAGCCCATTATAGTTATTTTTTAATATTTCTCTTAATTTTCTGTTAAACATTTTATTAACATCCTCCAATGGGTCTCTATTTAGAGGTTTGTACGTGTCACGATCACTTAATAACGTATTCATCTTTTCAACATAACTGTTTTTGTCCATGATGACGATCGAATTGGATTTGTCCGCTTTAGTAATATGTAATGAATCATTATTTTTCAGTGTTTTTAGGGCTTTTTCAAACCTCAAAGGATAATTCGATTCAAACCTCGTATTAAAAGCACTATACACACAACCTTTGGCTAAAGTCACCTCACTTTCGGAAATATTACTATGTTTTTCAAAATTAATAAAAGACTTAGCAATCAGTAAACTGCTGGGCTTTTTTGGGACTGAGAAACCTAACCCAAAGCCTAACGCACATTTCGTATTGAAGTCTAGCTCTTGGGACGACAAGTTAACAATATTACTAAAATCACTTTTTTTAGTCCAGTAACTATTACGAATTAAATCCTCCAGTCTATTGTTTAATTTCCTATTCTGAGTTCTGCATCTTCTACGTAAGTTGTTGTAAATATCATCCAAAAGTGTACTTCTCCACGCATGAGGAACGGTGGAAAAAAATATATTTTTTCTTACTTCGGACTCTCTGAAGGCGTTCTTCACTTCAATGCGGGCTATATTAATATGTTTCTTTAAAATAATCCTTTCGGTGTCACCAAACGGCGTATCGTCCAACATACGGTATCGTCTTCCAAGCAGGGATTTTGGGATGACGTTTTCACTATAACACTTCCTAAGGAAATCGAATTGTTCTTAAGAGAATGTGCATGAGCAATAGCAGAACGGTAACTTCTAAAAATCGATCGGAGAGAAGGGAATATGGTTGTAAAAAGAGCAACAGTGAAGAGGACACGCGTGGGCTCCATTATATGGGATGAATTTCACAATAAAACACGTGAAATGAATAAATGCTGCAAACCCACAAGGAAAAAGAAAAACGATTCCAAGGCCTTTCGTGTATTCAAAGCTACACCTCGTCAGGGAATGAAGATAAAAGGCGAGAAGCCCATAAATATATACAACGTACAGGAAAACCAAAACAATTAGCACATACTTAACAAGGGTTAATGAGAGGCAAAAGAAATTTTAACATGATGTCGTCAATGTTATACGTCCCTAATGACCCTAATTTCAAATTGGTAAGCTTCGATGTATGCTCGCTATTCACAAAAGTCCCTGTTGATGACCTACTTGATTTTTTAAAAGATAAGATCTCTGAATATTCTTTCCCTGTTCAACACAACACTCTTATTGAGTTAATTAAGCTTTGTGTCAAAGATTGTAAATTTCAGTTTGAAAATAAGTTTTATGCTATGTCCTTTGGATTGGCTATGGGAAATCCCCTTTCACCTGTACTAGCTAATTTATATATGGAATTTTTTGAAAGTAGCATTTTGCCTACGATTGTTAATTTTAACCTGGTTTGGTACAGGTATATAGATGATATTTTATGCCTTTGGCCTAATAATTTGGATGTGGACTTATTTCTTGGTAGGCTCAACAATTTAGTCCCATCTATTAAGTTTACAGTTGAAAAAGAAAATGATGGAAGCCTATCTTTTCTTGATCTAAAAATTTGGAGATGCTCTAATCAGTTCAAATATGAAGTCTACCGTAAGCCTACTAATAATAACTCTTATGTGCATTTTTATTCTGACCATCATCCTTCGATTAAATCCTCTATTTTCTCTGCTATGTTTCTTCGAGCATTGAGAGTTGTCAGTCCTGAATTTTTAGATTCCGAGTTATGCAATATCATGAATATTGGTACTAAATTATGTTATCCTACTTCATTTTTAGATAACTGTCCTAAGAAAGCCAAGAATAGGTATTATAATAATGTAATTGTAAAGGAATTTCAGCGTAAAAATATCCTTAGCCTACCTTACCATGTTAATTTTCAATACCTTCCAACTGTACTTAAAGCAATTGGCATTAATGTAATCTTTAAGTATAATAATACTGTTAAATCACGCCTAATAAAGAATAGCCCTGATAATGTTGTTGGCTGTGTGTATTCGATTGGATGTACACAATGTAACTCAGTATATATAGGCCAAACCGGTAAAACGTTAGATATTAGGGTAAAACAGCATAAATATGCGTGTAGAACAGCTAATACTTCCAATGCTTTATTTAACCATATGTATAGATGTAACCATAGCATCAATGGGATAGTTCTAAAGCGCTTGTTAAAAACAGAGATATAATAGAAAGAAATATTCTAGAATGTGCATTTATTCATTTTAAAAACACTTTCAATAACAGTGCGGGGACGTATAACATTGACGATCATGTTAAAATTTCTTTTGCCTCTCATTAACCCTTGTTAAGTATGTGCTAATTGTTTTGGTTTTCCTGTACGTTGTATATATTTATGGGCTTCTCGCCTTTTATCTTCATTCCTTGACGAGGTGTAGCTTTGAATACACGAAAGGCCTTGGAATCGTTTTTCTTTTTCCTTGTGGTTTTGCAGCATATATATATATATATATATATATATATATATATATATATATATAATAATATTCATATTGAGAGAGAGATTCCACCTTAGACCTACAGTTTAACGTGGAATCTGAACCACGCCCCACCAGCAGCCCAGCGTCTTAACCACTAGGCCACACAGAGTACCCATTTATTTACCAACCAATTTCTTTATTGTGTGGAAGGATGAACAGCTGGGTTTTCCTGCGCACCGGCTGCCGTCACCGGGTCTCGAACCTGGGGCCGATGGATTCGTAGTCAGTGACACTAACCATTACACCACTGAGGCGCATTTTATATATATATATATATATATATATATATGCCCAGTGTGACGGTTACACGTGTTTCTTTGGAAAGTCCGAATAAAAATGATATTACAATAAAAATCCAGCAGTTAATCCTTTTTAAGTAGTACCAAATTTTGAGTGAATATTCAGTGAACACAGTCGTATGCCTATTTAAGTGGTGAAATAGCGGCGTTTGTTGAAATAAAGCACCCGCGGTACACTCCAGGGCACCAATCAGCGAGAACCTACAGCATGCCACATCCCCCATCTCCCACCCCCGGAATAACGGAAAAACTTTCCCTCCCTCATTTCTAAAGTCGAGTCAAATACCTCACTTAATAAATTACCATTTTGAGTTAATATTTCGAGCACAATCATTTACATACCATTAGAAACATGGCAATGGTAAATCAATTCATACAACCCTGTGGATACTGTAAAAAAGAAACATGAATCAAAAACAATTCGCTGTGATCTTTGCCAGAACTTAGTCGAACTTCAATGCCTGAAATTGGAGCGACGAAGAAATCTCTTATAACGGGCGCTAAACAAGTGAATGGAATAAAGTTCTGCAAAAGCTGCATAATCGAAATAAATTCGTTTACAGTTTTTAAAGCAGAACGAAACTATGAGGAAAAGGCAAAAGAGGAGCTTATGAATAGTGAACAGAGAAAAGAAATAGAAGGAACGAAGATAGTACGAGAGGAAACTGCGGAAAACGAACAGGAAAAGAAAACGGCAAAAGCAGAAACAATAGAAATAAAAGAAGCACCAACAGAGGAAATAGAGGCACAAAACCATATCCAAAGTTTTCAAACACAGGGCATTAGCAGCAACAGAAAAAAACAAGTAGACAATAAAGAAACCATACTGAAACCACCAAAAACAAAGGCCCCAAGTAAAAATGGAGAAGAAAATATATGTAAATACTATGTAAAGGAATATGCAGATATAAGGGAGGAGAACGTATTTACGAACACCCTCCTGTGTGCAACTACTTCTACAATAATGGTCACTGCAAATTTGGTGGAAATTGCAAATTCTACCATCCGGACATTTGCAAAACCTATGCGACATATGGAACCTGCCAGTACGGGAGAAAATGCTACTACCATCATCTCCCGACAAGTTCAAAGGACAAGTCTCAAATGACAACAGAAGGAATGTGAGAAAAACGAATATGTACCCAAATAGCAAACAAAACACCCATAGCACACAAAATTTTTTCAACATTTCGGACACAATACGGCTGCTAAGTCTTATACAGCACATGCAGCTGACACAGCTGGGAACTCTCGAGCCGGACCGCTACATGGCAAGAAGCTACCAGAACAGGTAGGCGGGAACGGATCCATCTTGGAGGACCACAAGGCTACAAAACACGCGATATCAAAGGACAACGAACTTAAAATGCACAAGGGGCAATGCTAAACAAAGAACATAAACATTGTCGTGGCAAATATTCAAGGAATAAAACCGAACAATTCACTGAACAAAGTTTCGTACCTGAAAGGTATTATGGACGAAACAAGGGCGGACATCGCATGCCTCACAGAAACACATCTTAAAGACTGCCAAGGAAACTGCGATAACTGCGAACAATGTATCGATAAGAAAGAATTGCATATCGATGAATTAAACTTACTAAGAGCGGATAGAACAGCGAGACGTAAAGGTGGTTGTCTTATTTATATATATGAAAGGCATATGACAGAGACGGTAAGAAGTAAATCCAACAGTTTCGTGGAAACCCTTGCAGTGAAAATAGAGAAACTAAATGTGGTACTGATAGTCATCTATAGACCTCCAAACTCCCCAAATGAAAAAGTTTCGGATGCCATTGAGGATATCAAAACCCTAATAAAGTATGTAAACTCTCCATCCCCTAATATAATACTCTGTGGCGATTTTAATTTCCCATTTGCAAAATACAAAAAGGTGGGTAGAAATATATTTATACAGCAAGATAAGGGGGGCACAAGAGGACCAGGAGCAAGCAGGAATGTTGATGGCTCTCACAAACGAGTTCATGCTGACACAGGAAATAACAGAAAATATCAGGAAAAATAACTTCCTAGATCTGGTATTCATAAATAACACGAACTTGATTGCCGATATAAAAATAACTTCAACTATTATCTCAGACCACAATATAATCGAGTTATCAACTAATATGGCGATAACTTTAAAAGAATACACATACGGAAGGAAGAAGCAAATTTGGGCTTTTAACTTAAACTCCAAGACCATAAATTGGGAAGAAATCAGATCACACATGGCCCAAATAAAGTGGAGAACAGTTTTCGAGAATAAAACAACTGAGGAAATGCTAACAACCTTGGAAGAAAAGACGCTGAGAATTTTGGAAAAATATGCTCCGAAAGCACAGCCAAAAGGAGAGAGGAACTGGCTACAGAGGCAAAAGAGAAGAATATTCCGCAAAACAAAGAGTAGCGACGAAGTTAGCTAATTGCGGAGACAACGATGCTAGGAAAGAAATACAAGAAAAAATGGAGAGAATCGATTGGGAAATACAAACTCTGATAAAGGGCCATACAGAGAGGGAAGAGGAAAAGGCGGTAGAAGCAATAAAGGAAAATCCAAAATACTTCTACAGCTGTGCGAAAAGGCAAACAAAAACGCGCGCTACTATCGGGCCCTTAAGGAAAGGAAATAATGAACTAACAGACGATATAAAAAAAATATCTGAAACATTGAGAGCCCAGTATGAATCGGTATTCAGTACCCCAAAAAGTGACAAAGCGATACCTGACATAGATGCATTCTTCAAAAAGAAATTGCAAGGAGATGTAGCGAGAGCTATATGACAAATAGTCACATTCAGCTGCAGGTCCGGACAAATGGAACGCACTATTAATTAAAATTGTAAAAATGAAATAGCTACACCCTTATACTGGATATGAAGAAGATCCCTAGACACTGGGAAAATACCGAGCATCTTGAAAAGAGCAAACATCGTCCCTATATATAAAGGAGGAGATAGATCTCAAGCAAAAAACTATAGACCAGTGTCCTTGACATCCCACCTCACCAAACTGGGACACGGCGTACCCCCAGGGGTACGCGAGGGAATCTTAGGGGGTATGCGAAGGGGTCCTGAAAATATAACCCTTTTAATTTTATATACGATTAACAAACGGCCACGAGTCACACGGTCGTAAAGAAAGTAAAAATCCTCTATCTCTCTCAAAAATCCAAAAAATCCCGTGAAAGAATTCAAGGGGTACAGAAGAAGAAAAAGTTTGAGAACCGCTGGAATAGTCAGAGAGAAAATCTATGACTTCTTGCAGACATTGGAAAGATTCAACGAAAATCAACACGGATTCTGATCAGGAAGATCATGCCTATCACAACTTATACTGTAGAGCAGCGCTGTCCAACTTGCGGCCCGCGGAATGGACGTTTGCCAAATCTCATTTCTGAATTTTCATCCCTATTTTGTCATTTTTAGTAGGGAGAACAACATTCAGCGGGTTCCTAAGTCGTATTAACCAACAGTGCATGATTATAGGCAACATCTTGGCCGCGCTTTATAGAAGTTGGACAGCACTGCTGTAGAGCATTATAACAATATCCTAGATGCACTTGAAGGCAATGAAAACTATGATGTCATATACACGGATTTTGCTAAAGCTTTTGACAAATGCGATCATGGTATAATAGCACATAAAATGAAACATATGGGAATAACAGGCAAAGTGGGAAAATGAATCTACAACTTCCTCAGAAATCGACTACAGGTGGTCAAAATTCAAAGTATATCATCATCAGAATCAGAAGTACGCAGCTCAGTACCACAAGGTACAGTGCTGTCCCCACTCCTGTTCATTATCATGCTAACAGATATAGATAGTGGAATAAACAGCAACAGTATAGTACATCATTTGCGGACGATACAAAGCTCAGCAGAAAAATCAGCGATGCAAACGAAGTAGAGGCCTTGCAGAGAGACACAAACAAAATATATAAATGGTCAGAAGACAGCAATATGACATTTAACACCGAGAAATTTCAGCTCTTGAGATATGGTAGAAATGAGGAACTTAAAAAGACTGCATATTATGCTCCAGATAGACAAGAAATTCAGAGAAGCACGAAAGCGGTCGACTTGGAGGTAATAATGATCGATGATGCCAAATTCGAGACACAAAATCAGATAGCAATAAATAAAGCAAAGAGAGTCGCAGGACAGGTACTAAGAACGTTCAAAAGGAGGGACAAGACAGTAATGATTCCCCTGCTGAGAACACTGATCATACCAAAACTTGAATAGTGCTCAAGTTTGACGTCCCCACATAAAAAGGAAGAAATTAATAACTAGAAGAAACGCAGACACATTTCACAGCAAAGATTGATGGCTGCAAAGAACTCAACTACTGGGAAAGACTACGCAAACTAAATCTGTACTCCCTGGAAAGAAGAAGAGAGGTTTCCCATAATCTACATATGAAAAATTATCGAAAACTGGTACCAAACCTCAAACTAAACCCAATTACCATCCAAACAACGCTGGAAAATAGGAAAGGCAGAATGTGTAGTGTTCCCAAATTAAAGGCCCGACAAGGGACCTCCTCAACTCTGAAGGAAAATGGCTTGGTTGTCAGAGGGCCAAGAATTTTCAACCAGCTTCCAAAGGACCTCAGAAACATTACAGGGATCAAAGTTGAAGTCTTCAAGAGAAGACTAGATGCCTGGCTCAGGACGGTACCAGATGAGCCGTGTACTTGGCTATGTACAATGGAGAGCGCAAGAGAGCAACTCGTTCCTCCACCAAGCCAGGACTAGAGGCGGGGCCACCAGCTTGACCTTCGTGTGAAGAAAGACCGACGCACGGAACCCAAACAAGGTTAACAAGGTATATAGACCGACCAGAAATTCCTTTCCTCGCCGTTCTCAAATATCATGGAATCAAAACAAAGACTATAAAACTCAAACACGTGGGCATGAAACAGTCCCACGGAGGAAACACAGATTTTGTGGTATTTCCCGAAATGCTCACCAGAGGACGTTACCAAGGCCTATAAAAATGCGGGTTCTTTCTCAAATCACACTCACTTGCCATTTTCTCGTTTTTGTCGTTACGTCTCGCTCTCAGCGTCTTCGTCAGTAACACCACTCGTCACGCCACCCGCTCTCCGGCGAAGGCCGGAGAGCGGCCCCCCGCTGTTCCTTCAAAGCTCCGGTCAAGCATACACGAAGTCTATCATCAAGTAAGACCCTCTACAATTTCATCCTGCACGAAGCAACATCATTGCTGCAGTAGTTTCCGCTGGGCCCCCTTTTAAACAAGTCTCTACCGGCCCTCAACATTCATCCTCTCGCAGGTAAGGCCAGTCCGCCTAGCGAATAAGCTGTACCCAATAGTGTACGCAAACAACCGCCAAACTAACTTTCCTATTACGACTACAGAAGGCCTGTTCAATTATTTTACCGTATTCAATTACCTTACCGTAATACCGTATTTGTATTCGCTTCATGATTTGCTCATTCACGCATTTTATTTTTACTTGCTTAATCCGTTTATTGTACCACACCGTACTTTCATTACCTCAGTTATTATTGGCTTTATTACTTATTATTGTGTGTTCACTGCCACATATCTCCGTAGCCACCTAAATTAGTGTTTCTTTTCATTATTATATTTACTTAACGCTTATATTGTGTAACCATTTGTTAGTGCTAATCAGCCATTGTAATATAGCACAATTTCTGTATAGAGAATTGTTAATCACTGTGAACAAATAATTCATTTATTTTCTAATTAAACACAAAACAACAAAGCAATTTCTCTCTCCTTATTAAATATGGTTTGTTTGGGCTGTGCCCCAAACTGGTGACCTCTAATTATTCATTTCAATTTAATTCATAAATTATAGTAAGCCTACTTTCTAGGCCACTACAAATTGGTGATCCGTTGGCTACTATCAAGAGTAAGTTATCCAGAAACTCAATTTTTCATGACGTGAGTAATTGTACCCAGATCACCTGAGACAGAACAGAAACAAGAGTGAGTGGCCAAATTATCTCCACCCAATGCCAGCGGCCGGGAACGAACCAGCGCCACACCGCTGGGAGTCCGCCACTCTAACCACTGAGCTATTGGGTTCATATCTATATATAAAAAAGAGGATTGTAGACACCAATCGACCACGGACGTACTTTGGGGTGGACGTTTTAGGCAGGAGACAGGAAGTGCTGGAACTCCCGTTTCTATTGTCATTGTCCCCTTTAGCTGATTTTTTTCCGTGTCTGATCTACCATGTGAGCAGTCCAGCATGCTCTCAAACACACACTTCTCCCTCTTTTCCTCTCTACACATACATGCATCTTACACACTACACAATCTTTTCAAAATTTATAAAAAAAAGTGGCATTGTTGAGCCCTGGAGACCTTGTTTTCGGCTCTCTCCTTTTTCTATGGAGGGGGATCACTTTTGCGGGCGCTCACCCTTGACCCCCTCTTTCCTACACAAAAAAAAAAAGAATTCTCTCTCTCTCTCTCTCCCTCTCATGCTGAAGATAAACTGAAAAAAGGTTACATTATTTCTAGTCTACATAAGATTTTAAAGTCAAAGCTTTTCCAGGTTGAATGTGACAGGAAGAAAACATTGAAGAGTTTTAGTATGACAAAGTGAGGCTCAGACGCACCTGTCAGGTAAAAGTTTTAAGTGAGGGAAGAACTACGAAGGAAATATAATGTTACTGTCTCGCAGCTTCTCCGCTATTTCACAATTAAAGCTTTTAAAACGTTATTAACTTAAAGTTATTAGTGAAAGTCGGTTTAAGATCATAGAGAATGGAAGTGTGTCGTTGTAGGTCCAACAGGGCCAACACCCAATAGTAATGACTGTTTCAGTCCGTATAAAACCTCGAACCACACCGAACGCAGTAAAAGTTGTGAATCAGACGTGATTTCATCAACTAAAGCCAGTGTCTGTAGCCCAGTGGATAACACTGTTTCCCTTTAAGTGAAGTGAAGACTGTGAGGTCGGGGGTTCGAACCCCTATGATGTTGGCAATAATAATAATCCGGGAATAACCGCAATGAACCGCATTAGTCTGGCCTGAACGCTGTGCCAGTTTCTGGCCGTCCTTACTCCTTCATCAACTAGTTACTACTAATACGGCTCCGGACCAAACCGTCACCAACCTTCTTCACCCACGTACCGTAAAAGTGGGTGGGCAAGAATTTTGCGCGTATTTTAAAAGTGATTTTCAGGTTAAAAATTAACAAATAACTTTAGTTTTCAAATAAGTGTTAATTAAAGGTTTTAGCTTACGTTAATGAACATATTTTAATTATTTAAGTTTAACTACACTAATAAGGTACGGAGTGTACACAGGGTTGACATAAGTAAATAGACAACACGAAGTGTGTCTTCACGAGAACAAATGGCAAAGTTCATCAATGAAGTGAAATGTCAGAATGTATTTCACCACCTTTTACATAATAAAAAGGGGAAAAGGAACACGATTCTAAATATATTCATTCAATAAATCTCTTATTATTTATTCACTTTTATTACCAAATCAGAAACTATGGAAAAACCGAAGGTGTCTTTTTGTTTTTGTCAATCCTCTGTACGGTGGTTTTGGCATTTTAAAAATCCTTACTTTTATCAGGTTTACACCTAAACTACTAATTTCTTATCCTAAGGCCGGCCGCACACAGGATCGTCTTACGACTCGAGTCGCGTGTGATTTTACATTGACAGAATGGGAGTCCCGCACACTGCAGTGACCGAGACCTCAGAATCGCGTCGCGGTCGCTGCAGTGTGCGGGGCTCCCATTCTGTCAATGTAAAATCACACGCGACTCGAGTCGTCACGACCCAAGACGATCGGCCGGCCTAAGTCCCTGAAAAGATGGTTTCCTTACACAGAAAATGAAAAAAATGAGTAAAGTTAGATATTAAGAATAAAGAAGACGCGTTTCTCTCTGTTCAGAATGTTTTGATTGCCTAAATCGTCTAAATAACTATTTACAAAATTTCTTCCTGACCTGCGCATTAGGGTGTTTCAAAAATTACTCTCTCTCATATCAGAACTTGCACTGTCCATATTCCCATAGTTCATGGGGGTGGGGGGTATTCAAAGGCTAATTTAGTATATTTTGATATTATTTAGTGTATTTCTTTTGATTGAGTGATTTATAGATTGAGTTAATTGATTACACTAGGCAACAAAGATTTTGTTACAGAAGACCAAATAGGTGCTCCTAGCTAATTTCGGTATGCTGATTTCAAATCTATAATTAGATTTTTTCTATCACGTCTAGATTTTGTGTAAAATGCAAATCACTTTTAGTAAAATTTTCTACCACGTCCAGATTTTGGTTTTAATCGGCTTAATGCCAGTAATATGAAACTTGCTTTTCAAGGTTAAAGCAATTTTTTTTGCCAACTATATACAAATTCGAACAATTTTGATAAATAAAATTTATCCCGAGTTGTTTTTATAGCATTTGTTTTGTACTACGGTGTGTATTTCTTTTTATTTTGCACATCGTAATAATTACTTTCTACGTTTTTTCAGATATTGTATGGTAATTCAAAATGGCATCAAATAGACGTGCTTGTGTAAATCACCCAGACAACTTCTGCTTTGTCTGTGGACAATATACACCTAAGCCACAACGTAGAAACATAACAACAAAGATTAAACTTGCCTACAAGTGTTATTTTGACTGTAAGTTAGGAGACCAACAGAGGGACTGGGCACCACATATTTGCTGTGCACAGTGCAATGCAATGTTAATAGCTTGGATGAATGGTAAAAGAAAAGCTATGCCGTTCTCAGTCCCCATGGTTTGGCGTGAGCCGAAAAATCACTTCAATGATTGTTATTTTTGTTTGACAAAGATTGCTGGTTTCACAAAGAAAAACAAATCAAAGATCACGTACCCAAACTGCGAATCAGCAATGAAACCAGTACCACATGATGAAACAAATCCACCACCAGTTCCACCAGCAACGATAACAGACAGCAGTTCATCTGAAGATTCTGCTAGTGATATAGAAACAGGGAAAGATGGCATATATGTTCCAGATGCAAATATTTCCCCACATTTGTTAAGTCTAGCGGAGTTAAATGACTTAGTGCGCGATTTGGAATTACCAAAAGAAAAGGCAGAGTTGCTTGGTTCAAGACTTCAAGAATTTAATCTTCTCCAACCAAACACCAAAGTTTCCCATTTCCGCCATCGCCATTTGCAGTTTTCATCATTTTACTTACAGGAAGAAAACGTTTGTTTCTGCCACGATATCAGTGGTCTGATGCAAGGGATTGGCTGTCGCTATGATCCAAAAGAATGGAGACTGTTCATTGACTCTAGTAAAGCTAGCCTTAAAGCTGTATTACTGCACAACGGCAATGAAAAACCTTCAATACCTGTAGCACATGCCACTGGCCTTAATGAGACTTATGAATCGATGAAACTGCTGCTAAGACTCATCAAATATAAGGACCACACATGGAATATTTGTGGCGACCTTAAAGTTGTATCATTACTTCTTGGGTTACAGTTGGGCTACACAAAGCATATGTGCTTTTTGTGTCTATGGAACAGCAGAGATGACAAGAACCACTACAAAAAACATGATTGGCCATCTAGAACTGAACATGTTGTTGGTAAATACAATGTGAAACACCCAGCACTTATTGACCCTCAGAAAGTACATCTTCCACCACTTCACATTAAACTTGGCCTTATGAAAAATTTCGTGAAGGGTATGGATCATCAAGGTAGTGGTTTCCAATATTTAAAGGATAAATTCAAAGGAATATTGACAGATGCTAAGCTAGAAGCTGGAGTTTTCACTGGACCACAGATCCGCAGTGTCATCCACGACTCATCGTTTCCATCTAACCTAAATGAGAATGAACTAGGAGCATGGACATCTTTCGTTGAAGTTGTCAAAAATTTTCTTGGAAACCACAAAGCTGAAAACCACCGTAAACTCGTAGAAAACATGCTTAAATCTTATGAAATAATGGGATGCAGAATGTCTTCGAAAATTCATTTTTTACATTCTCATCTTGACTTCTTCCCGGCCAACCTTGGGGCTGTAAGTGACGAGCATGGTGAGCGCTTCCACCAACAGATCTCAGTTATGGAAAACAGATACCAAGGTAATTTCAACCCAAATATGATGGGAGATTATTGTTGGTTCCTGCAGAAGGAGAGCTCGTCATCCTACAAGCGACAAAGGAAGAGGACACACCAAAGTTTCACTTAAGAACAGGAATTTGCCTTTCAGTAGTAACAACAAAATACTAACGCGCTTTGGGTGGATGGTTGGGCGCAGGGGTGGTAACTCCGCCAGCGGAATTCCGCTGTCTGTCTTAAGCCAGAATAAAGGAGGAAAGACATCCCTGTTCACTAATTATTTAAGTATGCTTAACATAAAACGTGGCACGGAAAAGTAGCTTAGACGGCTTTCGTAATAGAAGCGGGTGAGAAAAAAAATGAAAAATAGGGGTTTTCGGTTACACAAAATCTGGACGTGATAGAGAAATTTTGATATCAGATCTGAAATCAGCATCAGCGCTTTAGTAGGAATCAGTAGTTCACGTGTCTGTAACAAAAAAAAGTTGAAATTTGTTGCCTAGTGTTATTAATTAGTGTATTTATTTTCCATTTTACAGACTGTGATCCTTCATTAATGAGTAAGCACAACATAGACTTAAGAGCTGACACTGATTAGTAATCATAACTTCCCCCCATGAACCACCCATTCCCCTTCATATTAAGAGCTCAATTGTTTTTGGTGTTTACTGATACTGTGGTAATGGGAATATGGACAGTGCAAGTTCTGATATGAGAGGGAGTCATTTTTGAAACACCCTAATGCGCAAGTACTCCTCATTTTTTTTACTTTATTAAAAGTTAGAAAAGCTAATATAAACGGGTCATATAACAAATGTCAGGTTGACCAAATGAAAAGAGTTTAATTCTTTCGACGAGCTTATCAGTCATGTCAACCTTAAATGTAAAAATAAATTAGTTATCCTTCTGTTATAAAAAATATAGGCTGCAAATGTAATTCGGCAATTATTATGTTTTATATACTAATTCGCATTTTTTAGAAGACTTGAAATGTCTTTACAACTTGAACGCTATACAGGGTGCTTCAAAAACATGTTACCACTTAGTGTGGGAGTGCTCTCCATTCAATGGGGTTCACTCATTAATCACTTAAACAATCCCTGAAAAAGACATTATTATTAAAAAACAAGCAAATAAACACGCAAATACTTGCATAAACAAAAACAACAACACAAACTACAAGTGGTAAGCAATGACATAAGCACACCGGACAAAAAATTAGTCACCCTAATAGCACCGATAGTAGGAAGTTCAAGGTCACACAGAGGGCGCTGATGTAGCATTGGTAAGTGACAAGTAGCGGTGACGTAGCACACAGGATCAGATCTCTTTCGTGAGGTGGTGAAGAACAAAGTGTGTGTTGGATATAGTCTGCAAAATGGGTCGTGAGGCAGACGTTACTCAGTGGCAAAAAGGAGCCATCGTGTTTGGCAGAGCCCACGGACACAAAATGTCTGAAGTAGCCCAATTTGTGGTGTGTCAACGCGTACTGTCCAGCGAGTTTACAAAGAGTGGTGTAGTTCGCAATCAACTGAAAATCGACGGCGTAACTGTGGCCGGAAAACAATTCTCGACAATAGGGGCCGCCGCCATGTTTCTCGTCTAGTAACTGCAAATCGTTTTCAAACCAGAGAACAATTGCTCCAAGAAACCAATGAGGTTCTCCAGCGACCAATTTCCGAACGGACATTGCGACGAGAACTGCATGCGATGGACATCTGGAGCAGGGTACCACGGAAGAGGCCGCTGTTAACAGCAAGTCACAAATTGGCACGTTATAAATGGGCTCAGAGGCACAAAAACTGGACTGCGGCAGATTGGAAACGTGTAATTTGGTCCGATGAGTCCCGTTTTTGTTTGTTCTCCAATGATGGGAGGCGACGAGTACATCGCAGGTCCAATGAAGCCTTTAATCCTGAATGCATCGAAGGTGTTGTTCAGGCTGGAAACAGAAAGTGAAGCGCAGGAATAGACACCCACGGACTCTGGCGGAACTTCGGGACCGGCTGATGAACGAGTGGCAGCAAATCGATGTTCAGTACATGCACAACCTCGTAGAGTCTCTGCCTCGCCGGATTCGTGCGGTTATCAAGGCCAGAGGCGCCGTCACACGTTATTAGGTACATTCTGAGAGGGGTGACTAATTTTTTGTCCGGTGCTTATTATTACCATATAAGTGCTAACATTTTTTGAAGCACCCTATATAATAATGTAAGGGAACTTGGTCGAACACTCCTGGTTCCCAGGCATCTTTTCTTCTTACGCGCACTGGTTACGTCGTGCCCTCGTCACAACATTGCCTCCCATAGATCAGCAAAATTAAGTGCAATAGATCGCGGTAGTAGATGGATAGGTAACTGTTCTCCGAGTCCAGACGATGTAGCGATTCGTTTCGGATTCTATGTCACGTGACCTCTTTGCTGTTACGAAGTAGGTTAAGCAATCCCCGGAAACAAAAAATCTTAGGCTCCCATTTTTTTTCCAGTTTCTCCTGCTCCCCCTCCACCACCCACCTTTTCAACTTTCTCATTTCTCTCCTTAACGTCGTTACTTGATGCTGATACAATTTACCCCTCTTCCCTCGTATATTAATCTATTAAAACAACTGTCAAGTGTCCAGTTCTGGAAGAAAGTACCTCATTCATTTATAAGTACATTCATACGAATATGGTATACATATACCATATCTGTACAATAGGGTCAGTGCGGCACAAACAGTAGCTGGATCAAGTAAAGATAAGCACCCCAGCCTTCTTTAATTAGCCTTATAAGGCTAACTAACGAAAATATCACGACCTAACCTAACCAATCGTTAAGTCAACTGTACGCCCTTGACGATTGGTTAGGTTAGGTCGTGATATTTTCGTTAGTTAGCCTTATAAGGCTAATTAAAGAAGGTTGGGGGTGCTTATCTTTACTTGATCCCAGTAGCTTGGGCAAATGGTGTTTCTAACGTTCACTTGAGCGCGATAAAAGAGAAAAAGTTTGCCCACAGAGGCACCACCAAAATCACTTATTTTCAGTGTACGAGTATATCACGTTATATTTAACTACTTTCCAAAGGACACTGTTCCATTCGGACACATGAAAAGTTGGCAAAGAGAGAAAATGACAGTCAACGAAGACACCAGATAAGGACCAGGCATTCACGTGTTTCCCATGATTAATAAAATAATTAGGATTTATTGTTGAGTGACAGTGTTCACTGATTAAAAAATTTCGTGATTTTACAAATATATATATATATATATATATATATATGACGAATGTTCGTGTGACAAATATTTGGGTGTGAATATTTCGAGAGTGGACATTGTTTAAGATTATTTAAGAATAAGCAAATGCACGAAAGATCTAGTTGAAATTTTCGACAAGTTGACTCCCAATATTTAAAAGAATTATTTTACTGAATCCAAATATACGATCTATTTTAGTTAAAATCTTCAATAAATTCTTGTTAGAAGGAACAATTTCATTAGATGTGAGATTAGAGAGTTTAACTCCTATCTTCGGAAAGGTGATTTTAAAAAATGATGTGGAATTACACGAACATTACTTTCAACTTCCAATCTACACGATTATAAACTCCTGGAATTCTTCAGCGATGTTTCTTCCTTACAAACATCTTTGGGAGTATGTAATATAACAGAAGGGGAACTACAACTTAACGTGGTATCCGAACCACGGGTCGGTATATCATCTGAACGTGGAGGCCGGTCATCCATCCAAATACTAATCAGACCCAACTTCTCTTAACTTCGTTGATGTTACGGGAAGCGGCGTAACGAAGTGGTCACGACACCGCCTTTGTTATCGTGGATTGGGTAAAAGTAACAGAGAACTTTGAACCTTATTAACGTTACATTACGTTTGGAAAACATGAAGCCACTTGGGCCTATCGAGGTTATTCAAGTTATAAATGATCTAAAGTTATATTTTACAATAATAATAAATTGCAAAAATGTCAATTTCAAATCAGCTTAACATAGCTACCGAAGTAACCTCCATAACCCTAGAAGGTCAGTGTGGGACCGCACGCATAGTGTCGGGTCCACGTAACCACATAATGAAAATTACATTTAGAGGCTGAATTAATCAATTTATTGTTACGAAACAATAATAAAAACTAACTTCCGTACAATAAAAGACATCATTTCCAGGAAAACAAATCTACTTTTATTTTAATAGGCCACGCTGGCTTTGTAGGGTTCAAAATACGGGTAGCGGAGACCGGCCGCACAAAAGCTCCGTCTTGCGACTCACGACTGACGACCTGGGTCGTGATGACTCAAGAATCGCGTTGCGGTCGCTGCAGTGTGCGGGGCTCCCATTCTGTCAATGTAAAATCACACGCGACTCGAGTCGTCAGTCGTAAGTCGCAAGACGATCTTTGTGCAGCCAGTCTCAGCTACCCGTATTTTGAACCCTACAAGGCCAGCGTGGCCTATTAAAATAAAAGTAGATTTGTTTTCCTGGAAATGATGTCTTTTATTGTACGGAAGTTAGTTTTTATTATTGTTTCGTAACAATAAATTGTTTAATTCAAGCCTCTAATTCGTTGTCTTCTTGAAGTCACATGAAAAAAAAAATCCTTGATTAAAACAGTTAAATATAAAGTTAACTATTCGCATTCTATAACCAAAAAGTTAATCCAACACTTCTGTGGTTCAGTAACTATTTAAGTTTTTAGGACATATACCACTTGGTATATTATCTTAACTATGAATTTTTCCCATGCCCTGGCATGTATGATGATCTGTTGTTATTTGTTATTGTTGTTGTCTTGATGGAATTATTTAACTTCCTTCACATCTAAGATCATATGACGGAGGGGACCTACGGCTTTGTGTGGGATACAAACCACGGGTCGCTACATCATCTGGATGCAGAGGAAGGTTTCCCATCCATCATCTGCTGAAGCCCTATATCACTTCACGTCGCTGATCGATGGGAGGCGGTGTTACAACATCGGCCACCAACGTAGTGCGTATGCTTAAGGATCAGCCTTTTAAAGGCAGTAGAGTTAATCTTTTAGATTTTTATAAATGTCTGACAGAATTTCTGGAGCAAGTGTAGTTTACGTCCCCCTGACTCAAAAAGGGGACACAAACTACACCAGGTCAAAGTTGGGGAACGTACACTAGGATTTTTACTAGACATTTTTCAAATGAATCCATCAAATAAAACGTTAAAACTAACTAAAATATTACGACTTAACCTGACCAATACATTGACGATTGGTTAGGTTAAGTCGTAATATTTTCGTTAGTTTTAACGTTTTATTTGATGGATTCATTTAAAAAATGTCTCTCGAAAATCCTAGTGTACGTTCCCCAACTTTGACCTAGTGTAGTTTGTGTTTTTTTTTGCGTAAATTACACTTCTATGAGTCAACCATCTTTAGCCATTGCCAATTTTTTTTAACTAATCAGAAATCTAATAGTATCTCGAAAAACATAGTTCAAATACCATAACCAGGTTGAAACTGGTCAATATGATCAACTTTTGTCAAATCAATCTGTAGGAACGGGCACGATTTACGGCAGAAGTAAGTGACAAGAAGTGACTAAAAAATTATAACGATTATATCGTAATAATATTAATTATAATTAATTAATATTAAAAGACCGCTTTTACATAACTGATAAATTATTTACATGGAATTTCTATTCTAATTCTAACCTTTTATCTTGAACCTTCCTTTGTGGGCACTAAATAAGTCTATGTTGGGTGTGAATATACTCTAAACCACTTCCTTAGCTTATTATTTTTAAAACTTTCCTATACCTTCTCTCTCAACACTTTCTGTCAGTAGTGGCTGGCGAGAGATAACGCTTGCTTCATCTACTTTTCTATTGATGAATAACCCACACGTAGGTAAGTGCTGTGTGTGTCTGTGTGTGTTTTTCACCTCAACATTTCTGCTTTTATGAACTTTAATTTACACCTTTTCCTACACTAACCTAAAGTAGAAGTAGTGATCCTTATTCCTCGATAGTTCTCTCTCTCTCTCTCTCTATCTCTCTCTCAGCTAAATTCCCTTCATCTGAAGCTTAAATGCTTCGTTCATCTCTGACCTACTTTACGCTATCTCGTGTAATTGGACCCCGCGAAGATCTCTTTATTTATTTGTTTCAGTTGTGAATTTTTTCTTCTTTTCTTGTCATTATTTGTCGTTATACACATTTTCTTAGTCAATAATATATATATAGGGTGTCCCAGAAGGCCTGCCACAAAATCTAATAGCATATTGTACATTATGGGGTACGACTTCTGGGACACCTATATATATATATATATTATATATATAATATATATATATATATTATATATATATATATATATATATATATACTGTATATAGTCGTTTAATACTTCCCAAACGCATCGCAAATTCAGATTAAAATGGGGCAATACCTTTCCCTTTGGGCTTAAATCGACAACTGATGTTCTTTGACCTCTTAATGTGTATATATATTGCCTTGCTGGGCCATTAAGTCCCTTCAAAATAGAAACCCCCCCCTCCCGTTTCCCTAATGGGGGCATAATAAATTACGAGAGCTAAGCACAGAATATTATAATTAATTTAATTTTTTCGGAGGTAGTTGGAGGAGGTTCAGAAGAGGGTAGGCTCGGGGTTAAAGAGAGAGGTGGGGTGGGGTGGGGGGAGTTCCATTATTAACATTATTATTATAACTGCTGAATTTATTTTCTGGAATATATATATATATCGTAAGATGGGGTAACTGGGCACCTGCAGGGGTAACTGGGCTTTACTAAGTTTAAGGTAAATTTCTTTACATAACAGTATGAATTTTTTCCATAAATTATAGGTATCTACCTATGTATAGGTACCTAAAATGTATGAAAAAAATAATAACGAAATTTACCTTAAGCTTAGTAGGGCCCAGTTACCCCATCTTACGATATATATATATATATATATATATATATATATTATATATATATTACACAGGGTGGCGCAAAAGTCGTGCATCATAGAAATTTTCAGTGTTGACGATAATATATTATTTTTTTTCTTTAACTTTGGGAATGGCTGCGAAATTAACAATAGACGAGAGGGTGAGCTTGGTTTTAGTGTATGGAATACCAGGTACTACAAATCGATAAATCGCTACAGAATTCTGTACCAATTGATCGATTTGTATACAGGGTGTCCCATATGTCCGGCATCATAGGAAAAATAATAAAAAAAGGCAAAACAAAAGCTTTTATTTAAAGAACGTGCTCAATATGTCCACCATTGTTTTTCAATACACAAATTCAGACGTGATATTCAATCAGCAAGCACATGGTGAATGATGTCAGGAGTAATGGTGTTACATGCCCCAATAATGCGCTGCCGCAAATGTTCAACACTCCTAATTTTCTCTGCGTATACCAGCGCTTTCAAGTGGCCCCAGAGATAAAAATCTAGTGGCGTGAGATCTGGGCTTCTAGCTGGCCATTCTACAGGCCCTCGACGTCCTATCCAATGACCAGGGAATTGTTGGTACAGGTATTCCCTTACTTGGGTGCTGTAATGTGCAGGACCGCCGTCTTGCTGGAACCATGTTGGGAAATTTCCTTTTTCGTTCAAGACACTGGGAAATGCTTCTTCCTTTAGCATACGTAGGTGACATGTTCATCAAAAAGAGGTGGCCTATGATGCGATCCTTTCAAATGACACACCATACCATCACCCGAGATGCACCTTGTTCCTTTGAAGAGGTATACCAGTGGGGGTTGTTTTGAGACCAGTAGCGGGTGTTCTGTCGATTTACCTCACCATTTCCACAAAAAACAGCCTCGTCACTGAACAGAATGGTGGACAGGAAATTGGCATCCCGAGCATATTGTTCCGTAGCCCATTCACAAAATTCCATCCGCCGGTCGGGATCATCTTCGCTTAATTTCTGTAGGATCTGAAGTTTATATGGATGCCATTTGTGAGCCTGAAGAATGCGATGGATGCTACTTTTCGACACTTCTGTCTCGGCGGACAATCGCCGAAGACACTTATTGGGATTTGTTAAAATGAGCCACGATAGCAGTTGCTGTATCATCGTCAGTGGACCTCCTTGAAGGTCCACTGCGTGGTTTATCTTCTATGGATCCTGTTTCCTTAAACTTTGCAACAAGTCTGCTAACACAACTCTGAGTTATTGGCTCGCGGTCTGGATGCAGTCTGTTAAATTCAGCAGCGGCCTCTCTTTGACTCCGATTTCCTATGAGTAGAATTATCTGGATTCGTTCTTCCTTGCTCACAGACATTATGGCCTGTAGAAAGAGAAAAATATGAATTATGGTTTGTAGAAATAGAAAAATATGAATTTCTCCTATGATGCCGGACTTATGGGACACCCTGTATATATATATATATATATATATATATATATATATACACAGGGTGTTTGAAAACTTTCTGTACAAATTGTAATGGGGGATAGGCAACACCAAGACAAACCCTTTTCGTCTATAAGTGTATGTCTGCTGACGTCACCATTCGGCGCGAGAGGGCGCCGCTGCAATTGGCTAAAAGGTGAAGTGGGCTAGACTCGCGCTTGCCGCGGGCATTCTTAAATCGGACGTAGTACGCGTAACATGGAGCGCTTCACGACTGCTGAGATGGCTGACATGCATATGGTGTATGGGGCTGCCAATGGAAACGGAAGAGCTGCTGTGAGGTTGTACCGACAGCGCTTCCCAAACAGACGTGTGCCAAACCACCAAACGTTTGCGCATTTGCATCGGCGACTGCGAGAACTGGAGCATTCCATGCAAACATGCATGACACTGGTCGGGAGAGAAACGTGCGCACTCCTGACATGGAAGAAGAAATCCTACGGCGATTTGAGGACAATCCAAGCACAAGCACGCGAGGTGTTGCACGTATCCTCGGTGTGAACCACGACCAGAGCTGGGCAATAAATACATTGAATGTATTTAAATACTAAATACTAAATACATGGGGGAAATGTATTTAAATACTAAATACTAAATACATTTTACGAATGTATTTAGATACTAAATACAAAATACATCAATTGTATTTAAATACATTTGTAAATACATTTTAAATACATACAAATTTTAACATATGCATCACTAATTCATGAGTAACAACAATATAAAATGCTTGATAAAGGATAAAGAAATAGTACAATCTAATTTCCGATTATATATTTCCCTTTTTAGAACAAAACAAAAACAAAAGAACTTAGAACTTACGATGTTCAACCAGTGACATATTATACTCATTATATCATTGCAAAATGAGTAACAATTAATGAGTAGATGAGACATAAACGTAAACATAAGACGTAAACATAAACATAAGGCACCTTACGAATTCTCTTTTATTTCACGGTTGCTGCGGATCAAAACCAATCTTTCAAAAGTTTTGTCTGAAAGAGAGTTTCTTTTGGGAGTCAAAGTGATTCCCGCGAATGAGAATTCGCTCTACCGGTGCCGAAGATGGTAATGTCGTGTTATAGCGGAGGAACAGTCTTTTTATGAGAGGATGTTTTCCCAAACTGTTGAAACATGAACCATGCTGTACTACACTGTCGACGCGTCGTACTGTGCTAGTACAGAACGTGTATTAAACCAGTAAAAGTATTTACATTTTATATTTTGAGTATTTAAATACATTGTATTTAAATACTCATTAAAGTATTTAAATACTATATTAAATACATGAAAAACAATGTATTTATAAATACAGTTCTAAATACACAAATGTATTTAAATACGTATTTAAATACAAATGTATTTAAATACTGCCCAGCTCTGACCACGACCTGGTCTGGAGAGTGTTGCACGAGCAGCAACTTGCCATGGACGTTACCCGCCCAAACATTGACGGCGAACCGTTCTTGATGAGCATGCACCCGTGTAGCATGTGGATTTGCGTGCGCCCACACGTGAGAATTGTGCATGTTAAACACACCCTCACGTGTGAAACAGGCCTCATCTGAGAACAGCACATAAGCCGGAAAATTAGGCTGCACCGCTCAGAGCTGGGCAGTATTTAAATACATTTGTATTTAAATACGTATTTAAATACATTTGTGTATTTAGAACTGTATTTATAAATACATTGTTTTTCATGTATTTAAATATAGTATTTAATACTTTAATGAGTATTTAAATACAATGTATTTAAATACTCAAAATATAAAAATGTAAATACTTTTACTGGTTTAATACACGTTCTGTACTAGCACAGTACGACGCGTCGACAGTGTAGTACAGCATGGTTCATGTTTCAACAGTTTGGGAAAACCTCTCATAAAAAGACTGTTCCTCCGCTATAACACGACATTACCATCTTCGGCACCGGTAGAGCGAATATTCTCATTCGCGGGAATCACTTTGACTCCCAAAAGAAACTCTCTTTCAGACAAAACTTTTGAAAGATTGGTTTTGATCCGCAGCAACCGTGAAATAAAAGAGAATTCGTAAGGTGCCTTATGTTTATGTTACGTCTTATGTTTACGTTTATGTCTCATCTACTCATTAATTGTTACTCATTTTGCAATGATATAATGAGTATAAATGTCACTGGTTGAACATCGTAAGTTCTAAGTTCTTTTGTTTTTGTTTTGTTCTAAAAAGGGAAATATATAATCGGAAATTAGATTGTACTATTTCTTTATCCTTTATCAAGCATTTTATATTGTTACTCATGAATTAGTGAATGCATATGTTAAAATTTGTATGTATTTAAAATGTATTTACAAATGTATTTAAATACAATTGATGTATTTTGTATTTAGTATCTAAATACATTCGTAAAATGTATTTAGTATTTAGTATTTAAATACATTTCCCCCATGTATTTAGTATTTAGTATTTAAATACATTCAATGTATTTATTGCCCAGCTCTGGCACCGCTGTCTGCTGCAGAAACCAGCGTGCGAATTCCACACGAAGAGGGTAATCCCGAGGTTGTAATGCCTGGACTCTCTGACCATGAAACGGATGTAACTGCTGCTCGTGCAACACCATCCAGACCAGGTCGTGGTTCACACCGAGGATACGTGCAACACCTCGCGTGCTTGCGCTTGGATTGTCCTCAAATCGCCGTAGGATTTCTTCTTCCATGTCAGGAGTGCGCACGTTTCTCTCCCGACCAGTGTCATGCATGTTTGCATGGAATGCTCCAGTTTCTCGCAGTCGCCGATGCAAATGCGCAAACGTTTGGTGGTTTGGCACACGTCTGTTTGGGAAGCGCTGTCGGTACAACCTCACAGCAGCTCTTCCGTTTCCATTGGCAGCCCCATACACCACATGCATGTCAGCCATCTCAGCAGTCGTGAAGCGCTCCATGTTACGCGTACTACGTCCGATTTAAGAATGCCCGCGGCAAGCGCGAGTCTAGCCCACTTCACCTTTTAGCCAATTGCAGCGGCGCCCTCTCGCGCCGAATGGTGACGTCAGCGGACATACACTTATAGACGAAAAGGGTTTGTCTTGGTGTTGCCTATCCCCCATTACAATTTGTACAGAAAGTTTTCAAACACCTGTATATATATATATATATATATATATATATATATATATATATATATATATATATATATGGGATGAATTTCACAATTAAACACGTGAAATGAATGAATGATACAAACCCACAGGGAAAAAGAAAAATTATTGCAAAGCCTTTCGTGTATTCAGAAGTAACCTCGTCATTCCCTGACGAGGTGTACTTCTTAATATACGAAAGGACTTGGAATCATTTTTCTTTTTTCCTGTGGGTTTGCATCATATATATATATAATTTAGGGTGGTCCAAGAAATAAATGTTTTATTTTTGTACTTCCTCAAGGGTGCCCTTGTTTGAAATCATAAAAGGATAACACCAGTACACATTTGAAAATTTGTCGATCGACTTTTACAAACTAGTTGGTGATTCTATATAATTTGAGTGCGCTGATCTCAAAAATATAGTTAGTTTTTCCCTATCACGTATGGTTTTCGTACTACAGGGTGTGTCATAAATCTCCCATTTATCCCCAAATGTGAACCATCTTATCGAGACCAACATTGGATTGCACATGCTAAACCATAAAGTTTGTTGTTATAGACTACAGTAACGCTTACATAATAATGTAGGGTAAATATATATAACAACCAGTCCCGTTCCCAGCAAAATACTCTCTCCCCTCCCATCAATGGGTGGTTAACATTTGGGGACAGATGAGGTATTACAACACCCCTTGTAGCACGAAATCTTTAGGTGATAGAGTAAAACCTAATTAAAGCAGAATTAAATAGCTCCTAACTCTAGGACAAGCATTGCTTGTTTATGAAAGAATAAAAAAAAATAACTGAAAGAAACAAAATATATTTACCTTCTTTACTTGCAAACATTTCAGGACTTATTCCAAAGACTTAAGTATGTGTCGGATGCCAATAAATTGTTCTCCTGCAATCTAGACCCCAAAAGTTCTGCAGAGTCCTTAGGCAGATTCAAATCCCTGACTAAGTCATTTAGTTCGGCTTGGGTTAACGTTTAGGATCTCGGTCAGCTGTTGGCTGTTCGTAAACATCATCATTGTCTGGATTTGGAGCTGAATCAGAATCTGAATTGTATTGATCCAGACTCTCGGGTGGGCGGGGAATAGGAACTTCTGGACCATGGGGTACCGGCCTTATTGCAGATGGAAGACTTGGGTATTGAAGGCTCTCTTTATTCTTTGCATTATAACCTTTAACATTGCAAGAACAGAAGTAGCAGTCGTCGGTATGGTTTCTAGGCTCGCGCCATACCATAGGGATCCCAAATGGCAAACTTTTCTTTTTACCTTTGCTCCAATTCCTTAGTGCCGCAACACACGTAAGACAAACCTTGTGTGGAGCCCAACTTTTGTCTTGATCTCCTAATTTAATTCCAAAATAAGCATGATAACCTCTCTTAATGAAGGTCGTTACATTTGTCCTTTGTTTTACAACAACATACCGACCACAAATATAACAAAATATGTCTGGACTATGGGTACATCCTCTAGAAGCCATTATTCAAATTTTAAAGACGTAATGTTAGAATTATCTATTAATTTCGTTTTTTCATATTTTTCAAAGATAAAAAAGGTAAAAAAATTACAAAACGCCCCAAAATTGTTTTGCTAATAACTTTAAAACTGTGGGTGATAGAAAAAAACTGATAGCGTTTTTTAATTCAGCGCAGCGAACTGCTTCAGAATCAACTCAAAATAAAGAAATTGATTTTCATGCAGACCGGTGTAATTGCTACAAAATACGAGCTCATTCCGACTATATTTAGAGGTCGCTACAAAATGAATAATTTTCTCTTAAATGAAAAAAATAACGAAATTTGACAAAAGAACATGCAAATGGCCTTTAATTCTGTAAAGACGCTTTAGAATGGGTAGGAAACGTTCGTCGATGGGTCTCAACAATGCGGAGTAGGAATTGTTTTTGCTGCTCTTTGGTAAGCGTTGTATTGTACCGTTGAATAAGAGCAATCGCTCTCTCTGCAGAGTCATTGACAACCTTCATCTTCACTGCTCTTTCTTTCAACAACTCGTAGTTGTCGTTACTTGGCCAATCACTTGGTGGTTCCGAAAGAAACTTTTAGGCAACCTTCTTTCCGTTTTTATCCAGTACATCGAAGAGTTGAGCCGTCTTCTCGCTGACGTAAGATTCCAATGGGTTTGCTGTTTTGAACAGCTTTGAATCGAGGCGCTTCAGACCTTTCGCTTTTGCAGAATGAGATAATTTTTTAATCATATTTCTTTTACTTTGTTCTCCAACCCATCGTCAAACAGTTACAGTTCAATCAGCTCTTCCGAGAAGTACCAGAGATCTCTCTCAAATGCCTTGAGTGCAATTTCAGCCGAAACCCTGTTTGTATAAGTCTCCATAACTATTAAAGAAGCTAGGTCGTTTCAGGGGCCCTCACTGCCAAGGGTGCTTCATGCCAATATTTACTATAAACAAGTGCCACAAAGAGACAAAAATCTTTCAGACCCTTTTTTCATGAGCAGTAAGTTTCATTTGATCCTGGAAGAGAAAGATCTTCAAAGCATAGGTAGCTTCTGCCATCCAGCGAGCCTGATGAAGAGCTCCTGGAGCTCTGATGTTGTACTTCTTAAGTAAACTTCCTCCCAGGAAAATTAGAGAAAGATGGAGGAATTCACTGTAGTCATCTCTTGAGAAGCTGCTGTTCTGAAGAGCGTCCGAGAGGTACTGTATCATCTCTTGACAAAGTTCCCACAAGTTTCCTTCAAAAAGTTCCATTCTTGCTGATATAAAGTTCTTTATTGATAACTGGCCATTGTGCCATGAATCGCTTAAACAATGAGACTTGTGGTCCTTTCGAATTCAAGAATACTAGAAAATACGTTAGCCAAAACGACTTCATACACATGATGACGACATGCTATCCACGTCAGAGAGCGACCTGCAGCTCTCTCTATCAGGGTACAAGCTCCAGACATCAGCCCAATATTTGATGCTGTTGTATCAAATACAAGCCCCTGCAACTTGTTTCTCAAGCCCCACTCATCCAACATTCTTAGGCAGACATCAGCTTGTGCTTGTGCTTGTCCCGTTCCGTGAGGGATGAGTGGAACACCAAGTAGTTTATCTTCTCGTCTTCCTAAAACAATGATTACGATGCGGTCCATATTTTCACGTCCCCTTGTTAGATAAGGAAACATTTTCCCATCCCAGTGAAGCAGAAGCGGAGTGTCAGAAGAAAAGCTTGATTTTTCAGCAGTTGCGATAGTTTCACGAGCTTTAATTAGAGATCGACGAATTGTACTTCGAGAAAATGACATTGAGCCCAGATCATGGCCAAGAGACTTAGCTGATGCTGCAATAACAAAAGCTGCATTGCGATCGCTTAGATTAACACGGTCGAGTGCCTAGGCTACCTCATCTGAGAGACTGTTTTCTTGCATTTGGAAGGAGGGTTCGATGTCTCACCCGGCAAGAGGAGCCAAAACATTTGGATAGTACATTGCCCACGTAACTGTAAAAGATTGGTGGGAATACCAAAATTTCAAAAATTTAATATGTACATGGGAACCTTCCTGTCTTCTAATTTTTTAAATAAAATATTGTGGTTCACTCTATCATATGCCTTACTTATATCTAGGAAACAGCATAAATAATTGAATTACTGTCACTGTATTTAGATATTGTTTCTTCAAGTACATAGATACACAGGTCAGTTGAGTGAGACCTTTTAAAGCCAAACTGATTAGATGTCCATAGGAAATCATTTAATCGGAGTAACAAGAGTTTTTCTAGTAGTTTCGAGAAGCATGAAGCAACAGCAATAGGCCTGTAATTATTGCTGGACAGAATGTCTCCATACTTATTTTTGACCAGGGGCAAGATATATACCCTCATGAACTCTGCAGGGATATAGCTATGAGCGAGTATGGCTGATAAGAGCAATGATATATGCAGACATACCACGTCATTGGCATATTTTAAGTGCTCATTCGATAGGTTATCTACCACTGACGCAGAACCAGTCTTTAACTCTTTAATTAACCTCTTTACTTCAGGAACTGATATCAAAGTATTTTCCCTTGTCCCTCCCAGAAGCGTTTCGCTGCAATCTATCTTAAAATTATCCCTACTCACACTGTTAAGAATGTTAGAGTAGTGGGTTTTTCACAGCTCTGCAATTTCATCCTCCCCCGACACCCCATCGATTGTTGGAGAAAGAACGCTTTTGACACCCGTTTGATTCTTAACAAATCTCCCAAAATTTTTATTATCCTTATTTATGCAAGCTTCACAGGCTTTTGATGATCGAATAGACTCTTCTTCCTGTTTACATCGCCTTATGGCCGCCTTAAACTGACCCCTACTTCTACACATATTCATGTGTACTGGTCCTAATCTGGGTCTACCATGAAAGCACCACAAATCATAGGCATCCTTCGGCTCCTTCTTCAGGGAGGCAATAAAATCATTCCATCCAGGAATAATCTTAGTATGATAGTTGTACGATTAATCAGGGTGGCTTCCTGCTTCTCTTAAAGGGATACTATCTTATTGTAATACCTATCTAGGAGTTTAGAGTGAGAATCATTTGAGCAAAGATTACTACAGGCAAGATGCAAAATTTCTAAATTATTTAAAGAGGTGACCTGTTCTCTCTTGTACTCTATTCTCTGTTGCATATTAACATTAAACCAATCGTCGCGATATTCTTATCTACAGTAATGAGTTCTTGTTATGTCGTGTTGCGCATAAATTGGTAAAAATTAATAAGTTCTAACGGTTATGATCAGAAAGGAGGAAATCATGCAGATATGCACGAGTATATATGCCGAGTATATGTGCCTATATCTTTTTTGATGCAGGAAGGAGGGTCTGAGGGCGAAAACCTGCAAAAATGGCCCCCATAGATGGAAAAGGAGAGAACCGAAATGAAGGTCTCCGAAGTTGTTAAAAACTATGCTCCTTTAACATTTAAATAATTTTTATTTTGGTTTTAATTCTGTTTTCATCTTAATTTAAAATTTATTTTTAATTTTAGTCATTTTTCATTTTATTTTAAATTTTATTTTACTTTAAGTTTCATTTTTAGTTTTGATTCTGACTTCGTTTTAATTCCTTCAATTTAAATTTTTGTTTCATTTTCATTTTAAATTCATACCAATTTAATTTTAAATTTCAATTTGTTTAATTTTTAATTATAATTTGTAATTTTGCTTTAATTTAATTCCTATTTAATTTTCAATCTTCATTTCCAAATTAATTTTCGATTTTAATTTTAAATTTTCACTTTTTCATTTTGAAATTATTCCATTTTTAATTTATTCTACTTTTAATTTAAAGATGTTCCTCATCCGCGTTTTCGCTCCTAAATTATACGGTGTACATATTGTTCATATTTTTTATATCCTTTTCACCTATTATCTTCCTTCTTCACAACAATTAAACCGAATAATCTTTTTACGAGCGAATTCTTTACTCCCATGTGAATGCGAAGCTCGCTACTGAGCCTTGCAGTATTTGACGCGAAGAAAAAGCATTCTTTCCTCTTTCTCATTCCAGAATAGAATCTATGTTCAAGGAACTTTCGATGGTCCAAAAACTAATTCCTTCAGATGATTAATTTCTGGAATTCACTTTGACTTTGTCTGTTTTTTTCTTGTAAATTGTTGGAAACTGTGTTTCTCTGATTCAGTTTTCCTTAACAATACAATATAGTATTCTTAAGTTTTATATATATATATATATATATATATATATATATATATATAACTTAAGAATACTATATTGTATTGTTAAGGAAAACTGAATCAGAGAAACACAGTTTCCAACAATTTACAAGAAAAAAACAGACAAAGTCTGAAACCATAGGGCAAAATGATAAAAACGGCATGTGCGAGTGTTCTTCATTAATCAGAGAAAATTTACATAAATTTTCAGTAACTGTTGAAAATATTTATCATATCAAAAAGTAAAAAACTTTATACGCAAAATTATGTCAACTTGAATTGATGGAGTAGAATGTTACGTCACGCTCAAAATTTGTAGAAAATTTTCAGTCATTTATAAGGAATTCTTTCATCAGTAAATGAATGAAACCCTAATTCCATCAAAACTGACGTAATTTCGGCTCTCTGTGTTCTTTTGTGTTGATGTGATACACAATAGGTTCTTAAAGCTGTCTGACGATACAATAAGTATTTCTAATAACATGTAACTTTATTTACTTCCGTTTATTGTGTTTATATTAATATTCAAAGGAGGTAACTCATGTGAAATTTGTTCCTAATGTATGTTAAAATTGTTAATGTACGTTAAAATTGTTATACGTAACAATATTTTATATTTTGTTTTCCTCAATTGTCTTGTTAAATACCAAATGTACAGTACACCTTGCTCATCTCGGCGATGTTGAGGTGTGCCTTCCTCTGTTCTTTCCAGTCTTCCTGCGTCAACATTGATTAGGATTAACTGAAAACTAGCTAATCGATTGATTTGATAATAATCAATTTAATTTAATAAATACGAGATCTTTTAACTCTAATATTACATACAGGAACTTATCCATCTTTAGTATGAACATCCGAAGTGCATAAAGTACTTTTGGTAATTTGCTAAACTTTCTTATCGTTAATTAAAATTAAATTAACTTCTTTGGGTTTATGAACATTAACTTACTTAGTACAGAAGACAAACATTTTCAGCGCATCAAAATGGCCTCGGTTTGAATATTAGAATCTATCCTCTCAAACTCTTAACAATAAAAATGAAATCTG